>CM050519.1:57420215-57605215 GCA_027563665.1 Antrozous pallidus | reverse complement strand
GGGTTTCCAGGTTCAAGGTGGCCTCTGGGCCTTTGGAGACCGCCTCAGCGCAGAGTAGTGAAATGGTACCCGAAGGGCCAAGAGCTCACTGCCTTTGCTTTTGCGACCCCTCCTCTCTCCCTCTCTCCTCTCCACACACACCCGTGCCCCCACCAGCCCCTCACTGCAGGCTTTGTCAGGTATAAACTCCATCGCTCTTGCCGCAGCCGCCCCATCATTCACACTTGACTGGAGGAAATAAAAACGGCTTTGGTTTTTTAATTCCCTTTGAAGATGTCTCCACCTGATTTCTATGTCCTTTGGGCTCCTCGCTTGGTTGGGGAGGGGTTAGTTAGGGACTTTTTGACAAACAGCAGAAGTTTAGGTTCTAATTGTAAACACCCCGTTGCTCTTCTTGAATATACTTATTATCATATTAGCTGAGGACTTGAAGGCGCACGGCCTATTATTTATTTCGAGCCTCGAGGCAAAGAATTCTCCTCCTGAGATCGACCAGTGGAACCAGATTTCTTAAGGGAAATTACGAGGACGTCTTCAGACTGTCTTCACAGAATGATGTTACTGGATTGATCATTTCACTTGGGCATGCTCCCCCCTAACCATGCAACCCCCACCATTTTATTTGGGGATCACCCCAAGGTAATTAGCCATTCTCGGGAAGCTCTAAATCCTGGAAGGAGGGGCGCAGGCTAGGATAACAGAGACGAAGTGAAACTTTTCAGATCTGCTGGCTCCACTGGGGTCACCTTTTCATAAGGTCAGGAAAGGAGAGAAGGGACTCTGGAGTGTGAGCGGTGGAAAGGGTGGGGAGGCAAGCTTCTTCAAATGTCATTCTGTGACATCTGCAGGGAGCCTAGCTTGTCCTCCTAGAGTCCCCGCAGGTACCACCCTGCGTTCAGGGGACCCTTTAGCACTTTCCTCATTTGCTTTACCGATATTTCTTGTCCACATTCTCGTGCGCATGTGCATGGACACACACACACACACACACACACGGCTAGGAGTGGGCCTCATTTTATTATCACTATGTGCAGGACTTGGGGGAGCATCGTGATTCCGACAAACTGGAGATCGCCCACTCAGGCATCAGGAACTGGGGGAAATTGTGTGGGATTAGGTATGCGCCAGACTTTTGCATTTTGCCCAACAAGCGTTTAGGCACTCTCTCTCCCTGGCCCTCTCCCATTTAAGCTGCAGCTCTAGAAAGGTGTTTTACACTAACTGGTCGGAGTAGTGGCCTGTGGTTTCACTGTGCCACACAGACCGGTCAGTGAGCAGAAGAGGAGGCAGGAGAACCTGGGAGAGGAGATGGGGAACCTCCTCAGGGAAGCATAGATCAGTGGGTGCCAGGCGGGACAGAAGGAAGGGAGGATAAAAGAAAAAACAAAAC
Organism: Antrozous pallidus; assembly: GCA_027563665.1. Taxonomy (NCBI): domain Eukaryota; kingdom Metazoa; phylum Chordata; class Mammalia; order Chiroptera; family Vespertilionidae; genus Antrozous; species Antrozous pallidus. The sequence continues at coordinate 57,603,825 of CM050519.1, read as the reverse complement.
TAGGACTAAAAACAGAATAGAACCGCAGCCTAACAGGCACTCACTCTTGCCTTCAGGTTCAACACCTGGGGAAGGGTAGATGAGGGGCGGGACAAGCAAGAGGAGGTTGAGGAGCCAGCCGGCCAGGTCTCCCCCAACCTGGACTCTTGGGCAATGCCCGTTCAGCTCCACCCGAAAGAAGAGGCTATCGGGGTTAAGGAGGGAGGGGTGTGGGAGGCGATAATCACGCGGATTCTGGAGGCTTTGGAAGCGAGGGAGGGTCCTGAGACTCTCCCTGCCAGTCCCCCACCCCCAGTTTAACCCCTGCATACCCACCGTGGAAAACAAGCTGCGCAGCCTGACACTTAGCTGATTCGTGGGGACCTGTTCAGGAAAAATTAAATCACACTTATGATAGAACTTTGGGAGAGGGGTCGGTGCCAGGGAGGGACTGTGAAGCTAAAAGTTCTTTTTCTTTCCCTGGAAATCTGCTCCAGCCAGATCCGTGGGGCAGGCCGGAGCGCGTTCTCAGCGAATCGCCTCGTCCCCCTCGGCAGCCACCGCCGCCCCGCTGCTTTGCCCCAGACCCCGCTTTCCTTGCCCTTCTAGAGCCCGAGCGGCTGTTCTTCCTCTGCAGAGATTTGGTTTCTCCTGCAAACCTAGACTTGAGAAAGTTAGAGCGGCTGGTTAACATGTATTCCAAGGGCTGTCTCAGGCCGCACGAATCAATACGAGCCCGCGGCAGCAGCCCGCACCCGCTCCCTTTCTCCTCTCCGGGGTGCGGGGAGCCGGGACGGGCGAGCTCCCACTCCCGATACCGGCGGGGGCCCTGGGTCGGCGGAAGCCAGCGCCAAACGAGCCCTACCTGGGCGCTGGAGCGCACAGACCCGCGCGCACCTGCTCCCGCGGGTCTTTGGATGCCTTTTCCTTTCCTTCTAGAAGCCTGCCTCGCCTTCTGTTTCAGAGATGGAGACCTGAGGGCTCTCCTCACCCCCAAGGTTTGGGCGTGCGTTACCCGACAAGAGTCTTCTGAGCAAAACTAGGGAGCCCTGAACTTGCCCTCCGGGGATGCCGAGTGGAGGTCGTGACCTACCTGGGGGAGGGCGGCAGGGAGGGCTGGGGCTGGGGCTCGCACATCCAGCTGTGAATTTCGGGGAGGAGACCAGGCTCACGGAAGGCGCTTGTTTTCTGAAATCTGCGGGCGGACGGCAGCCGCAGGAAATAATTACCCACCCGTCACATTTCCTAAGCCCCTGCCCCGCCAGCTCGGAAAAGTTGCCCTTGGGCCTCCTTGTCTCCCTGGAGCCAGGGCGTCCTCGTCTTTGGAAGCTGTGAAAAGTGGCCAAGCTGAGTGCCCGAGTCCGCCTCGGCAGCTTCCCCGCCCGCCTCGCCCGCGACTTTCTCCGCTCACACACACTGGCAGCAGAGCGCAGCCCCGACTCCGAAGGAGGCAGAGCGCTCTGGCTCAGGCTCTTGGGGACTAGCCCGGATCCAGGCCTCAGTGGGGCCTAAGGCTTTCCTCAAGCCTCAGACCCCCACAGCTGGGGAAATGCCATAGCCCCATGTTGTACCCTGGGCTGCTATCTGTGCCCCCCACCTTGAATGTAAGCAAAGTCGGTTTCACTCACCCAGGGCCGAAAGCTCAGGCCGGGCTATAGAGAAATGCTTGGCATCACACTGCTGAGCAGGGCGTTTCATTAGTTAGGATGAGCTCCAAACCCAGGGCGAACTTGCTTCCTGAGCTGTGATTTTTTTCTTCTTAATATATATGAATATATATATATATACACATATATATTCATATATATATTTATATATATATTTCAGAGAAGAAGGGAGAGGAGATATGGAGACATCAATAATGAGAAAGAATCATTGAGCAGCTGCCTCTGCACACCCCACACGGGATCTAGCCCAAACCCCGGGCATGTGCCCTGCCCAGGAATTAAATCGTGACCTCCTGGTTCTTAGGTCAAGGCTCAACCGCTGAGTCACTACACACCAAAGGAACTTCCACAGCCTGAGCAACAGTAGGATTCTCAGACATCTTTGAAAATCAAAACAGAAGCCCCTTGATAATTTGCTATTTCTGGTATCAGCCCCTCTCCAAGTTGAAACCCATTTTATCATGACTCCCAGAGGATGGGTCTGGGGAATGCTGTCAGTGAAGGGAAAAAAGTTTTTCTCACTTTTCTGCATCAACAAAGCAAACCATCAAATACCCTTTTCCCTTGAACTAAGAATGTTCAGTGGCAAAAGCTTCTGGCTTAAGATGGGTTTTGAGAAGTGAAATCCACGCATGAAAACCCAAACTGGTGAGCAGATTCCTCACACGAGGCCTCACCTTGTTTTCTCTCCTTAGTTTCATATGGGTCTCCCGACATTTTTCTGAGCCCAGGTAAGTGCCACTGTTAGTAAACCTGGTGCTATGCTTTATATGCTTCACTGTTAAGGATTGGTAAGGGAAGAGAGCTGCCTTGTGCTGGCTGTGCTGAAGGAGAGGAACAGGGGAAGATGAGTCTTGCCCCTCATGGTATCTCATTCTCCAACATACTCAGGGGTAATGAGCAAATACTTTCACCTTCACCCCCACAGGTACCTGCCTATTCACTTCTGGCTTCTGTGTGCCCACAAACACTGCCTTCTCTCCTGTGACTGCAGGCTGACAATGCTCCCAGCTGGGCCAGTCCCTCTTCATGGGCACTAGATCCCATCTCTTCCCTGGCAGGCAACCTCCATGATGGTCCCTAAAGATCCCCAACTGCTATTCATACCTAGCTACCATTCCATTCCTCTGCTCCAATTCACACTTAATCCATTGAATAACGAAATATATCTATATTCTCCCTTGAGTGTGGGCTAGACCTAGTGACTTAGGTATAACAAATAGAATGGCAAGATAATAGGATGGCACTTCATGACCTGCTTCTCTCTCTCAGCTTTTGCTCCCAGGGAAGCCAGCTTTATGAGCTGCTCCATGGAGACACTATCATGGCAAGCAACTGGTTCCTCCAGCCAAAGGCAGTGATGACCTGCCACCTGCCACCAGGGGAGGGAGTGCCCTGGCAGTGGATCCTCATCCAGCTGAGCCTTGAAATGATGGCAGCCCTGGCTGATACCTTGTTGGTAGTTTTGCGGGAGAGAGCCAGAGGACCTCAACAAGACACCTCTGGATTTCTAACCCACAGAAATCATGTTTGTTATTTCCAGTCATGAATTTTTGGGGTGATTGGTTATGCAGCAAGAGATAACTAATTAAGTATGGGATCTACTTAAGGATGCGGCTCAAGAAAAATCTCTTTTTTCTTTTCTTAAAAATATAGTTTATTGATTTTTTACAGAGAGGAAGGGAGAGGGATAGAAAGTCGGAAACATCAATGAGAGAGAAACATCGATCAGCTACTTCCTGCACACTTCCCCACTGGGGATGTGCCTGCAACCAAGGTACATACGTGCCTTTGACCGGAATCGAACCTGGGACCCTTCAGTCTGCAGGCCGACGCTCTATCCACTGAGCCAAACCAGTTTCAGCTCTCCTCTTTTTTCTGTAATTTAAATTTTTTTCTTCTTTAGGAAATAATTATTGTCAGCATTTAAAACATGCTATTCTTTCTTTTTTTAAAAAAGCTCTCATTACTCCATTTCCCCTTCCAGCTACCATTCCATTTCTCTGAATTCATTAAGTAACAAAAGATATCTATATTCTCTATCTCTAACCCCCTGTTTCTTCTCCTCTCTTAAACTCCCTCAAAGCAAGGTTGTCTCCTTCCTAAACACCACACCACCAAAACCTACTCTGATGCAGGTCACCAATGACTTCTTAAATTGAATGATCAGTTCTTATCTACCTTAATACAGCATTTGATTGAATTGATTATCCCTCCTGCTGGAAACTAGTTGGCTGTCCAGGTTTTTCTGCCATCCTATTGGATGCTCTTTACCATTCTCTCTTCCTGCCTCTTATCAAGTGTTATCAGAGAGACAGGAATTCATTCAATATCCTCTGCAATAAACAGAATGTTTTTGTCACCCACCCCCAATTCAAAGGTTAAAGCCTAAAGCCCCGTGTGATGGTGTTAGGAGTTGGGGGTCTTTGGGAGATTATTTGGTCATGAGGATGGAGCCTTCATTAATGGGATTAGTGTCCCTATTAAAGAGACTCCAGACAGCTCCCTTGTCCCCTCCATCATCATGTGGGGATACAGCAAGAAGACAGACATCTGAGAATAAGGAAGCAGGCCCTGACCAGATACTGAATCTTTCGGTACCTTGATCTTGTTCCCAGCCTTTAGAACTGTCAGTAATAAACGTGTTGTTTATAAGCCACCCAACCTAGGGTATTTTGTTATAGCAGCCCAAATGGACTAAGACATTCTCCAGTCTTCAAACAAACTTCAATCACCTTCTGATAGTACTATAACAATTTCAGGAGGGAAACCATTATAATGTCCATTATATATATATATATATATATATATATATATATATATATATATCTGATAATATAGATTTATCAGTCAGTATGAGCAAGAGTAAGCTGAATAACATAAACCCTTAATCTCAGTGGCTTAACACAACCAACATTTATTTTCACTGCAACATGGGTTATCAGGGGGACTGTGTTCATCATTCCATCTTGACCTAAGTTTCTATGACTGCCTCAGCAGCAGATAACAGCATAATCGCACACTGGCTCTTAAAGTTTCTCTCAAAAAATTATACAAATCCCTTCTCACATTTCTTTGGCAAAAGTAAGTCTCATAGCTAAACCAAAACTCAAAGAGGACATAGAAGTACAATCCTAGCCCATTCCCAGAAGCTGGAGGGCAAGAACTATTTGATGAATTGCACTACTGACCACTTCAACAGACTTATGTAAAATATCCTCAATCTTAAAAGAAAACATTTGCAACTGGGCTTCTTTGTATTAAGGGACAGTGTTATCTGAAAGAAAATGTGACTAAACCACTCCTGACTTAACCAGTGGTCTTTTTACCTTTCATAATTGGAAAGACTTCCCAGTGCTTTGCAGGTGCAGCCAAATTTGGGAAAGCCTTGTGATGCTCACAGCCCTGCCTTTCATCTCAGCCTTTGATAAAATATGTCCATCTCCTCTCTGAATTCACAGCTTGCCAGGCAGTCTTGCTGCTAGGGATTTCCGGAAGGTCCATAACCACACCACAGGATTTGAAACTATATTTCTGTGGTGCTTTAAATAATTTTTATTTCCCATGCTTGTTGGGGTAGGGAGAACGGGAGAGAAGAAAAGCCAAACTGTAGCCCCAGCTTTTCCTTCCATCTTTTCAATCTTATATCTTTACTATTTTTTAAATTATTTTTTAATTTAAGTTCTTTATTGTTTAAAGTATTACATATGTCTCATTTTTTCCCTCATTGACCTCTCCCTGGTGGCCGTTCCCAGCACACACAGGTCTCGCTAACTGACCCTCTTTTGGGAAATTGTCCTGTAGTTCTCCACCTTTGTCCTCCCTCCAAAGTCCTATAACATCTTTTAAAAAATCTGTCCAAATCTCATCTTCTAGATCTCATATCTTGCCAGCTTTTGATGCCACTTGCAATTTTTCTTTCTCTTCTGTTTTTCATTGTATTTTGTTGTTCTTGTTTTTGTTCTATTAGCCACTTACTAGCTTAATTGAATTTAGTAACTGTATGTGTCTGTATGACACAACTGTGTGAAAAGCAGAGATGTTCTTACTTATGGTGGTATAGCAGTACAGTATCCTCTCCTTCCCTCAGTGCCTGTCTCAGAGCCTGGCCCAATGCATATTTGGAATAATTTACTCTATTTTGTGTTGGAGCATCTTCTAACCCTTTTGGACCTACAAGCAATTGGAAACATTTCTAGATTTAATCATTCTCAGCTTCCTCTTCTCTTCTGATCTTAGAATATGTATGTAGTCTCACCATGATCTCCTAAATCAATTCAAATCTGAATGCCAGATCTACTTCAAACAAGCCTAAATCTTAACACTTAAAGACTTAAATAAAAAATCCTCTGGGCTTATATCTTTTCTTTCCTGTCTGTAGATATGTTAGGGGCAAGAAAGGAATTTTGGGGATTGGCTATGGTTGTGGAAAATATTGATCATGCTCTGCTAACCATGGTTGCCTTGTGTTGGTTAAAGAAAGGACATTCTGATCTGGCTGGAGTTGTATATCTCAGGATCTGGGAGTCAACCTTGGACCTGGAAGTCAACCTTGGAATGCAGTCCATCCTCATGGAAAGATGAACACCTTTGTCGCCCAAACAATGGAGTCCCACTCTAGCCTCCTACTTCCCTATGCCTGTAATCCCTACTTGCCATACCTATAATCCAATATCTCTGTGTAATCTTTGATCTGCCCTGTATAAGTAGCTGGCTTATGGGGGGCAGCAGAGCAAATGTTTGTGGATGACCTGCTGCTCTCCCATACTGCTGGCAGTATTGGAATAAACAGTCCTTTTCTGTATCTCCCAGAGCATATGGTTTGTCACTGCCCACCAACCTGATTTGTGCCATAACAGGTATAAGGAGCTGAAGAAAGGAGATCATTGAATACACAACACAAGAAGAACCTGTATAAGTTGGGGTGATTAAGATGCGCTGCTTTAACAAACAACCTCAGAATTTCAGTGGCACAACACAATAGTTTCTTGTTCATGTGTATCACAATCCAAGGCAGGACATGTGGCTTTTCTCTCAGAAGTGACTCAAAATCCAGACTTCTAACATTTTGTTCCCAGGCCAGCAAGTAAGGGCCTTCTGGATTCTCTGCATTCAGCTGATTAACAATCAAAGACAGCCCAATCATCTTTCCTTTGTCTTGCTACACCAGTAAATTAAATTTTATGGCCATGCCTGAGAACAATGGGTATTACTTTAGTCCATATACCCCTGGCAAACATGCCAACATGATCGCAAGGAATGTTGGGAAATTTAATTTACTGGTATAGCAAAACAAAGAAAAGATGATTGGTGAACATCTAACTTGTTTCTTCTAAAGGACTTAAGAAGTTACTTTGTCACTTTATAGTACTGAGAACACTGCTCCAGCACTTCACTGAACAGTGAGATACAAATCCTTATAAATTAGTTCCTCCTCCCCTCTATCTATACTAATAAAAGGGTCATATGCTAAATAGACAGGATAGACCAGACGTCTTCCAGACGTCCTTTGTGACAAAGCTTGAGCTGCAAGGCGCCACACCTGGGAGGGCCCATCGCAGGGCCCTGGCCGGGTAAGCAGGGTGTGCAGGGCCTCCCTGTGGGTCTCAATCAATGGCAGAGGCCAGACGGGGTGGGAAGGGCCTTCCTCTGCTCTGTGATTAATCCCAGAGCCCCAGCAGGGTGGGCAGGGCCTCCCTGTGGGGAGGGGGGATCAGTGGCAGAGCCCAGGTCAGGTGCTCTCGGACTTCGAGAGGCTTGCAGGCCAGGCTTAGGGAACAGCCCCCCTCCCCAGTGCACATATTTTGTACACTAGGCTTCTAGTATTTTATAAAACCCCAAAGTCACTCATTCTCAAAGACAAAAATCAAGAACTAAATAGTGAGCTTCTTCCATCAGATACTGCTTTTCTCTCCTTGAACCGAGGTTATAAGAAATGTTCTAAGTGTTGTTCAACCATAGCAAGGCATTAGGATCGAGGTGAGTTTTGGAAACTAAAGGTACTCAAACCACTGTGAAGATGTACTTAGGTAGAATTTTCTAGAACTAGAGCTCAGGCATCTCCTTGTAAAAGTTTTTCCTAATGATTTTGGTGCACACCCAGCACTGATTGAAATAGGTTGCTTAGACCTGAGGAAGAAGTGTCCAGTAGACCCATCCTATATAATAAAATGCTAATATGCAAATAGACCTATGTTGATCACCAGAGGGTGCAGTAAACATGGTAGGCGTATGTAGCAGGTGGCAGAGCAAAGAACATGGTAGACATTGGCCGCCCACAGCGGGATGGTGGAGCAGGTGAGCAGGAGTGCCAGACCAAAGCAAGGTGCTGGTCACTGTCATCAGAGTGAGCCTCTGGTGGTTACTAAAAATTCTTTGTTTCTGCACACTGTGGCCCCACCTGGCATTCACACCTGCTGCCAGAGCTGTCACTCACATCCGCTGCTGACACCTAGCACCTGCCCAATCACTCAGTGCCGACAGCGGCTATAAACAGCAACAGGAGTGGAGCTGCCAGCAAACAGGGGACCAAGGGCCATGGCAAGAGTGGCCAGGCAGGGATGCAAAGGATGGGCTGAGACCCATCCCTGTGCCCACCGCAGCCTTGCAACCCACAATTCTTTTCAAGGTGCACGAATTCATGCACTGGGCCCCTAGTAATCAGATAATTGCCATATTTTATGCTATAGTAAACTTTTATGAATTTGTCTTGGTCAAGTAAATAAACAAACAAAAGTAAAAATATTTTGTCTCTCAATTCAATTTTGTAAAAAAAATGTGTTGGTGAAGACAATATGGTGTGAATGACAAAATAAAACTAGAAGCCAGAAGATGGGGCTCTGCAAGTTTCCATTTATGTTACCTTGAACAAGTCACTTGCATCTTAGAGTTTTTGTTTCTTTATCTATATAAAATGCCAACATTCTGACCTATTGTCAATTTTTTTTGATAAATGTTCTCTTCTCCTAGAAGCACCTTCTTCAATTGGCCGCCAGGATTCCACTCATCTCACCCTTGACTTTACTCCTACCTCCCTATTCACTCTTTCCTATCTTCTTTTTTCTGATTTCTCCTCTTTTTGCTAGATTTAAAGATTAGGATGCTCCAGGGTTTAACCCTTGGGAATCTTCTGTCTTTGTTTACACTCACTCCCTTGGTGATTGCATTAATTTTCTACAGTAAAATGAATACCACCAACTAAATGGCTTATCATGACACCCATTTTCAGCTCACAGTTCTGTAAGATAGTTCAGGAATGGTGTTGTTGGGTCCTTTGCTCAGGGACTCAAAAACAAAGTTAAGGATATCTGGGCTGAGTTATCACTTGAAGGCTCTGGAAAAGAATCTGCTTCCAAGGTCAATTAGGTTGTTGGCTGAATTCACTTTCATGGGATTGTAGGACTGAGGTCCCCATTCTCTTGCTGGCTGTCAGCTGGGAGCTGGTCTCACTCATAGAGGCTGCCCATATTCCTTGCCACATGGCCCCAGCCTCCAGTTTTTGAAGCTAGCAAGGTAGAAACAGAGGATTTCTTATGCATTCAGTCAATCTAGCCTCAAATTCCTCTCTTCTCTGTCTCAAAGCCAGATTTAAAGGAGTCATGGGATTAGGTCAGGCCCATTTGATTCAAATTAACTCCAAGTCAATTGGTTAGTAACTGTTATGAGCTAAACATTTGTGCCTGTCACCTCACCCCCAATTTATATCTTGAAACCCTAAACCCAGTGGGAGGGGCCCTCATGATGGAATTGGTACCCTTATAGTAGATGCCAGAGTAGTCTCTCTCTCTCTCTCTCTCTCTCTCTCTCTCTCTCTCTCTCTCTCTCTCTCTCTCTCTCTCTCTTTCTCCCCATCCATGCAGTGACACAGCGAGAAAGTGGCCATCAATAAGTCAGAGAGAGAGAGCTGCTCCAGAAACTGACCCTGCTGGCACCCTGATCTCAGACTTCCAGCCTCCAGAACTATAAGAAAATAAAATTCTGTTTAAGCCACCCAGTCTGTAGTATTGTGTCATGGCAACCACTCATTTACTTTGTTTCTATGGATATGCTTATTGTGTCCATCTTATGTTAATTAAATCATACAATATATGACCTTTTGGGTCTGGCTTAGCATAATGCTTTCAAGTTTCATCCATCTTACAGCATGCATTTCTTTTTATTGCTAAATAATTCCACTGTAAAGATAGACAATATTTTGTTTATCCATTTATCTGTTATAGATATTTGGACTCTTTACATTTTTTGGCTGTTATGAATAATGCTTTCATGAACATTTGTGTACAAGTATTTTTGTGACCATATATTTTCAGTTGTCTTGAATATATACCTATAAATGGAATTGCTGAGTGATAGGGTAACTCTATGTTTAATTTTTAATTTTTTGAAGAACTGCCAGGCTTTGTCACAGTGGCTGTACCATCCAGCAATACCAATTTGGTATTGGAAATTTTCAATTTCTCCTTGTCAACACTTGTTATTTTCAGGGTTTTTTTTTATTCTAGTCATCCTAGTGAGTGTGAACTGGTATCTCACTGTGTCATTTGGTTTGCATTTGTTTGTCTTTTATGTTAAAAAGTTGAAAGATGGTTCCTCCAAACATTCATATCACCCTCTTCATCATGATGTTGGTCTTATGTTTGTTAAAGAATTCTTAAAATTAATGCATATTTTCAACTTGAACCACTTCTTGGAGCAAAACTTTGGTAAATGTACTCTTTGTCTGAAATAATGCTTGCCTTTGTCATTAAAAAAAAAAAAGAATTCACTCAAATTTCACAAATTACTTCTTAGTCCTAATTATCTATTAGTTGAGACCTTTCATACTCAACCCCTCATCACTCTTCCAGATTCTGTGGTGGTAATGCACCTGCCAGGGTTAGTTTTCTGATAGTTCTAGTTTTTCAGCTTGCTGTAGGCTCTGACTGCATGGAGGAATTCTAAGTCAGAAGTGGCATGTGAGGAAGGGGAAGAGGTGCCTTGACATTTTTATCCCTGCATAACTTCTAAGAGAGATGAAAATAAGCCTTGGTCAAAGGCCAAAAACTGAAAAGAACTTTGGGATAAATACAAATAATCCTGGATCAAAAATTCACAGCAGGAAAAGGTCAACCAAGGACTACACACACAGTATATAATACAGTGGCTTTCAACTGGGAACATTTTGTGTGTCACCCCTCACCCCCTCTATCCCCAGCGTTTGGCAATATCTGGAGACATTTTTGGTTGTCTACTGGCATCTAGTGGGTAGAGGACAGGGATGCTGCTAAACTTTCTACAATGTACAAGACAGCTTCTGACAATAAAGTACTCTCTGATGGTAGATATCAACAGAATAAGGTTGAGAAACCCTGATGTAATAGAATATCAAAGAGGACTTATCTTTAATTTTTCAGTGTATTTCACAGGCTTTGTTTACACCGGTTTGTTTCAACCTCTTTAGCTGAACCTCCAGATGATAGTGGAGAGTAGTTCAGATTTCTCTACTTCTATTAAAAAGTAATACTCAAAAGTCCGGAAGTAAAATAAAAGAAGAAAAACCCCCATTGGTGACTGCAGTCCAGCCATGTATAAAATATATATTTATAGTCTCCAGAGGGTAAGTGATGAGGTTGACCTATTTATATATATGTGTGTATGATATATAAAAATAATTGTCATACAAAGAAGCTTGCCTAGACAAATAAAAAGGAAAAAAAATATTATAGAGGTGCAACTTGCTGTTAGTTAATAAATTTTTTTTCTGTATTTTGTTGTGTATGGGATTTGTCAGACCCTTTAATTTGATCATTTATTTTATGATTTATCATTCTAAGTAGAGATGTATTTGTACATATAATTTTGTATTAATTCTGTTATATTTCTTGAAGACAACCCCCGAGAAACTTCAGAACCCACAGTTGGTATTCAGAGCCTGTGACCTTTTTATAAAATATATATATTTTTAAATTTATTTCAGAGAGGATGGGAGAGGGAGAGAGAGATGGAGACACCAATGATGATAGAGAATCATTCATCAGCTGCCTCCTGCACTCTCCACATTGGGGATCGAGCTCAAAACCTGGGCATGTGCCCTTGACCGGAATCAAACCCCATACCTTGCAGTCCACAGGCCAGTGCTCTATCCACTGAGCCAAACCAGCTAGGGCTCAAAAGCTATCTTGTCACTCTACCACATAAACCTATTTTCATTCTCTTCATTGCATTTATTACTATCTGATACATCTTTATTTACTTTATTGCCTTTCCCCCTACATAATGAAAACTCCATGAGAACAGAGATTCTCTTTTTTCATCTCTTTGCCTAGAGTACTCAACAAACACTTGTCCAAGTGAGTGAGTGAATCCCTGTTTATAGATGGCAGAACCGAAGCACAGAAAGTTAAGAACCTAGAACAAAGTAGAGCCGTAAATGGTAGAGTCAGGGTTTGAAGCCAGACAATCAGTCTTCAGAGACCATCATCTTAACCACTATAACATTCTGCTTTCTCCCAACCCAATAGGAACAGATCTGGTTATAATTAAAGACCAAAAGGGCAAGAGAAAGACCAGAAACTTTTTCTGTCTTGGATCCAAAGAAAACCCTTCCTGGAACCTGAGGAGATACAACAACCTGGGAGTGGGGGTGGGGTGGGGTCTATTCTTAAATACTAGAAGGTCAAATATAAATGGATTTCCAGAACCATTTGAAATCCACTCATGTTTTACTGGAACCTGTCAACTATCTGCAAGTTAAGTCTGCAGCTGACTTTGACAATCCTGCTCCTGAAATCTTCCCAGAGATTCTGAGCAGACAAGAAAGTCACCTATGTCTTCATTCAAAATCAAAACCAAGCAAATGAAAGTTCACCTTTAGGAGCAAGTAGGGTATACCTAGAGGCTGTCAATTTGGTATTTATTAGGTCCCCTCACAAGGTAAGTGTAGCTGGGCTGAGAAGCCAGTGCCTGCTCCCTGATACCATCATTCCTGAAAAAGTAATTTTCTTCCCCTGCTCGCAGCATACGCTTTTAGAAGTGGTCTCTGGGTTCCTGGGTCTGAGGTAATTTGTTTTTGCTGAATTTGATGACTTATTGTGGCCTATTCTTCCCAGTGTCTAAGTCACTTCCTGAGGTTAAGTTTGCCCATTGAGTGGCACTCTCATACAATTAATGTATAGAGGCACCACTAGGAAGTTAACTTTTGTTAATTTAAGTATTTAACAGTATTTTCATCCCACCCAATCCTCCACTGTTTTCCCCCAGAGTAACTTGCTGGTTATGTGGGGTTTTTCTTCTTTTTCTTCATATCTATAAAATAGAATGCTTTCCATGTGTTGCAGACATTTTCCTTGTGTTTTCTGTTCAGTGGGTGACAATAGAAGAGGAACAATGAAAGGGTTATATAGATTCCTGGAATTGAGTATTTTCAAGATCATCACTTGGAGAAATTACTAATCCCTTTAGCAAAGGTTATTCAGTCAGAATCATGTGATTTAAAGACATATTTCTCCCTTTCAGATATAATTTCTGTGAAATGATAATAATTCAGCAGTTAGTAGAAAGAGCAGTAAAGTCATACATCAAGATCACATTCCAGCCCTCTACCTTTTCTACTTCTGACACATAATAAAGGGCAACATATTAATAAAAAAGAAATTCAGAATTTATTTTCAACTGAGAACAGCTGAAAAAAAGATTATTTTTGACCTTTGTCTTTATTTGCTGAAGGAGAACTAAGACCAAACTATCGACCTTGGTTATCTTGAATTAGCCAAGATTAAATTTCTTTACTTAATGTCCTCTTATGTGTTGCTTTGGAATTATTTTTAGCAAGCAAAAGGCTGTATGCACTTTAACACCAGGAATTAAAAGTTATTTTTTATATGAAGACAGTTAAATCCCAAGTACATCAGAAAAGTGGGGATCAACTCAGTTAATATTTAAAGTAAATGTGTGTGTGCACGTATGTTTCCCCCTATTTTTGGAGGTTTGGAGCATCTAGCAGACATTCCCAAAATCAAGGGCAGAGGCCATTACCAGGAAGTCAAAGGCAGGCAGTGTTTCAGTTGCATAGAGACCAATGGAACAGAGCACAGTGTGCAAGTACATTCATCTTAATCAAAAGACATTGTATCACAGAGTTGGGAGTGTCCTTAAAAGTCATCTAATGCTATCACCTTGTATTCAGAGAAAAGGCTCTACTGATAACTTATCTTATGAGGCCTGGAGGAGGACAGAGTTCCTCCCTAACCTGATCCAGTCTGTCTGGGTAACTTCTTGATTACTTAAGATTATCTATTACTTACCAACTGAAAAGTTTGACCATAAATAAAGCAGAATTCCTAGGTGGGATTCTTTGTTCATTGCTATAATTTCATGCATAGTATTGAAAATGTTGAGTGTTTGCTAAATTCAGATGCTTCTTGGGTAAGGGAGGATTGGGGGTGGGGAGATGGTGAGGCCTGAGAGATCTCAATTTCCCCTTCCAAGTTTCCTGGGGATGGTGGAAAGTTGAGTCCAGCTTTGGTTAAAAGCTCTTCTTCTGTAGGGGAGAATCTCACAGTCCCTCTTCCCCAGTCTAATTAGAAATCACTCAAGGTGCTAGCAAAGTCTCCTGGGGCAGTCAGTGGAGGTCACCTCTGGAGGAGGGCAAGTACAAGTTCTGCTGATAGAATCAGCAGCTAGGATTTTAAGTTCTTTGTGGCCAGATGATAAACAGCCATGTTGGTTATAACTCTCCTTACAGCCTGGGATCCTGCTCTTGAGACTCTCCTGCATTAAAAACACAGTGGAGCTTCTAAAGTCACACATGACAATAGAGCCTCCAAATTCCCTATTGTAAGTCTCATGCAAGGGCAAGCACTACTCAAGTATGTCTGTGAATTAAGAGGAATCGTTCTGCTAGATTTGGAAGCCAACAGTTAAAACGTACTTGGTTTTCAGGTTTAAAAATGTTCCCCCTTGATTTTCAAATAATGGCTGATTTCAGTGATGTGTTTGGTCCCTTGAATTTCATTGCAAGTCTCAGACAATGACCACTAGATCTGCAGCCTGTGAGAAGGATTGATTCTGGCAGCTGAGCCCACGCCGCTGACTGTGAAGTACAAAGCTGTTTTATTTCTACCATGGCCACATTTTGATCTATAACATCCTACTTTCTGAAGGCCAGTTAGCATTTGGTCTGGTGGAATTCCAAGTGGCCATGTGCCACCAGTTAAGCGGCACACATTACAGACACGTGTGACTCTTCTTGCTGATTCCTTTTGCTAGAAGGATGCACTTTCCTGATAAATGAAATCTGGAAGCCTCTCTTGCCTCTAATTTGCATGAGAGAATTAGGCAAAGGGCCTACAAGGATTGAGGGCCCTTGTACCATTCATCTGAAGTCACACAGCAGTTACAGAGCTCCATGTAGATAGCGCAATCACTACCACATTCAACATGGAAATTACTCTGTAATTGAACTCTATTGGACACTAAGCCTGAGCCTCCCTGAAGGAAGAAATTGGAACATTTGGAAATATTATCTGGGAAATTTAGGTTTTAAAAAATATCCATTTAAAATATTTGGATGATTGATTTAAAAAGTACTTGTCCAGAAGTTTAAAATATTCAAAGAATGACCTGGATTCTTCCTTCCTATTGATACGTAGGGACACATCCCCAAATTATGCACATTCTATCATAATAGCTTAGTCATTGAATTTCAGTTCTTTCTGGAGAAAGAATCCAAGTTGACTTAAACTAGTAAAAGACAGAAGTCCTGTTCCCTAGCCTGACTGCCCTCCAGAACCTCAGGTTCCCATCACCCACCTTTCTGGGCATTTGGACTTAGATGCCTTGTAATTACTCTAATCAATGCTCCAATCTCCCTTTTTGCTTCCAAGTGGTTCCTATCACCATTTGTGGTACCAATGCTTACTAACACCTTTCTTTTCTTTGTCCCAAATTTCCGTGAGTCCCCAAGGGTTGCTGGGTGTTCCCTTGCTTTATCTCTCACACTCCACCCTTCCTTTCAATTCCCATTGCTCCCAGACCCCATGCTGCTTCCCGCCTGGCAGATTATAATAGCCTCCTAACTAATCGCTTACTTCTTTCTCCCTCTCCAATTCACTGCTGCCACAGTAATCTCCCTAAAACACCATGTAATCATGCCAAACCCTTAATTAAAAATCTTCATTATCTCTTCATTACCACCAGGATAAAATCCAAGTGCCTTAGTTTCCTTCTACTATCTGGCTTCAATCCACATTTCTGGTAATTGCCCGCACCTTCCCCACAGTTTTCATAGACTCCACTCAAACCAGTCAAATCACACCATTCATACACCATTTTTTCCAGCCTCTCACTGAGAGATGTGTTCATTCTTTGAGACCCATGTTAACATCTTCTACCTCTTGTGAGCCTTCTTTCCAGGATAATTGTTCCTCCTCAGAGCTCCTAGAACATTAAATCCCCCACATCATGGCCTAACATTCCTTACTAGTAGTTCTGCCCTTCTTTGCATTTAGTTTTGAAGTGCTTATGTTTTCTACTTCAACTATATGTGTCTTAAGATAAAAAATTCTTCCAGATACATCTTTCTCTCATTATAATCATCACTGCTCGCTGCCTGCCATCCCCAATAAAAATACCAATTATGATATGATTTGGTTATAAGATATTTGCAGTTTGATGGACATTGGAAATAACTGCTGCAGGGTGTCCATTGTGGTATTTTTTTCAATTTAATATATTTTTTATTGATTTTTTGCAGTATAACTTATATTTAATAGTAGTACATGTTTTCCTTCCCCCCCATTATCCTCCCCTCAGCCTCCCCTACCCCCCAACACATGTCCCCACCCACTCCCCTCCCCACCCCGGTGTCTTTCATTCATTGGTTATGCTCATATGCATGCATACAAGTCCTTCGGTTGATCTCCCCCAGTATCCACCTCCCATACACCCAAGCCTTCCCTCTGTAGCTTGACAGCCTGTTCAATGCCTTTCTGCCTCTATATCAATCACTCTCCCCTATTTCTTTTCTTCAAAAATATCTTGCCTCTGCATACTAGAAATAAATGTATAAGAACAAAAAATGTTTCAGTCTCAGTTTCAATGTCCAACTGTTCTGAGTCCCAGTTTCAGTGTCAAATAGTTCTTTATGTGTACATGTCAGCAATGGTATCCAGCTGGTGGACACATCGTGGCAATGCAAGACCCATCCTCTCTGGTTTGGTCCTGGGCTGTCTGCAGCCATGCACAGCTGCCGACTGCTGGCATGGCAAGGTGTCATCAGTGCCCCCATCTCTGGACCGTCCTCATGACTGGAACAGACCCGTCAGTTCCTCACTGTCGCAGGAACCCCATTGTGGTATTTTTTTATTTGGGACAACTTATATGTGATTGGCATCCCAGATTATAAAGGAGATTTATTTGGTGTGACTGGTGCTCAAAGTCAACCATCCTAAAAAGATAAAGTTAAAGAAATGCTGGAGTAAATCATTTGTAGGGAAAAACTGTTATTCTCCATCCCTAAGGACTAAGGGGTACAATGGAGGAACTCTTTGTGCACAGCTACAGAATGGCGAAGAGGCTGAAGGGAAAGCAGGCACAACTATGTTATCACCTAATTATGTTGTATTTTTCCATGTATAAGACACTATTTTTTTTCTAAAATCATTAGACTGAAAATTGAGGGGTGTCTTATACACTGAAGTCAGCCCAGCTGAGGAGGGAGCTGCACAGGTATGTAGCAGCCATACCTTGTCAAACAGATTTCCTCCAATTATGAGCCTTATTGTTACTGACATCAGCTGATTCCATAATTGGAGATGAAGGTGGAGAGTGAGCAGACCCACCAGGGACCTAAGCATTCTGAGCCCATAAAGATGTAAAAGAAGAAGAAGAAGAAGAAGAAGAAGAAGAAGAAGAAGAAGAAGAAGAAGAAGAAGGAGGAGGAGGAGGAGGATGGGGAAGAGGAGGAGGATGGGGAAGAGGAGGAGGAGGGGGGGGGGAGAGGAGGAGGAGAAGGAGAAGGAGAAGGAGAAGGAGAAGGAGAAGGAGAAGGAGAAGGAGAAGGAGAAGGAGAAGGAGAAGGAGAAGGAGAAGGAGAAGGAGAAGGAGAAGGAGAAGGAGAAGGAGAAGGAGAAGGAGAAGGAGAAGGAGAAGGAGAAGGAGAAGGAGAAGGAGAAGGAGAAGGAGAAGGAGAAGGAGAAGGAGAAGGAGAAGGAGAAGAAGATAAATACGGTAAGTGATTGTCTTACTCTGCAAAATTCAAACTGAATGTAATCAATTATGCAAAAGAGCATGGAAATAGAACTGCAGAGAGACTCTTTGGACTCTTCCCACTGAGTATATGATCAGACAGTGGAGAAAAAAGGAAGAACAACTCCAGCAGATGCCAAAAAGCAAGAAGGTCTTAAGAGGACAATGAGCAAAAGGGACAAACTTGGAGCAGAGGCTTAAGACTTTGATTATAGAGCAACACCAGAGTGGCTTATGTGTGTCAACCAAGCTTATTCAATGTCAGGCAAGAATGTTTGCAAGTGAAATGAACATTGTTGATTTTATAGGAAAGGCAAAATAGTGCTTTGATTTCATGAGGAGAGAAAACCATGAGAACATGAACAAAGTTTATTCAGAAAATGTCTCCAGTTTATGAGGATGATCTCACATATATAGACAGTGACTCCGAAGACAGCAGTGGTACAATAGAAGTTGAAGAAATTGATATGTCTGGAGCTAATAGTTATGAAGAAGAGAGCAGTGATGCAACAGAGGCTGAATAAAGTAATATTCTGCATAATATCATAGTACTGGTATATAAACAATATCTGGGGTAATCACTAAATAAAAATGTGTTCTGTTTTATATTTAAAATATTTATTTCTTAATTTTGGGTTGGAAAACTAGGGGGCTTCTTATACATCGGGCATCTTATACACAGAATAATACAGTAATTTCCAGTTAAGTGTTCGAAAATGTGCAGCTTTGTCCTTCTTTGCATT
This sequence comes from Antrozous pallidus, assembly GCA_027563665.1. Classification (NCBI taxonomy): domain Eukaryota; kingdom Metazoa; phylum Chordata; class Mammalia; order Chiroptera; family Vespertilionidae; genus Antrozous; species Antrozous pallidus. Next base: position 57,585,212 of record CM050519.1, on the reverse strand, counting down.
TTTGCTAGACTCACATAGGAGTAAGGCACAGTACACAGGGCATGGAGAAGCAGCAGGTGATTCTCCTGACTCTCTTTTCCATTTTAGTTCCAATTAGAGTGTAGGTACCTTGTCCTGAAGAGGTAGTGTCCTCCCTGCTCTCCACTAGCCAGGAGGGCATTGCATCTCCAGGGCCTTTCACTCTTACACTTCCCCTCAACTCACTGCATCCCTGCAGAAGGTAAGTACTCCTTCTCCTTGTCACTGTGGAGTCCACAGATCAGGCACTCCATAATCTCACATGCCATCATCTCAGGAATGAAAATCTTCCTTATGGTCATGAGTAGAGAATGCCTTCTTCCTGTCTTCCCCCATTTTCTTTTCCCCAATTTGGGAAAAGAACCATGAAAAAAAAAATCTTCATAAGATAAACTATACCAGATAGTTGAGGATATTAGGATTTCTTTCTTTCTTTTTCTTCCTCTTTTCTTCTTCTTTAAAAAATATTTACTGGGGAACATGAGTTGTGTATTAACATTATTTCTGGAGGTGACAGGTGGAATCATCACAATAGTTGGCATGACCCTGGGCATAAGCCAGAGGTTTTCTCATGTTACCTGTGTCTCTACTGGACAGCTGACACTTGAAGGAGTCTCTCTTCCCAAATTAGCTGATGCCCATTGAACTGCTTGTATCCTGTTTCCCAAAGTGTCTTCTGCAATAGGCTTTAAAATATATATATATATTTAACAGAGGAATATGCAAATTGTCCAGGACACCATCACAGTAACAACTGAATAGCAGGCTGCATGGGGTGACCAGGCCAGCAGGGGGGTTAGTGAAGGACAACCAAACAACTGAATAGCAGGCTGTGTGGGGCAACCAGGCTGGGGGGGGGGGGTAGGCAGTTGTGGGCTACCAGGCTGTCAGGAAGGTGCAGTTGGGGGTGATCAGGCTGGCAGGGGAGGTGAGGGCAATTAGGGGCCTAAACTGGCTATTGGACATCCCCTGAGGGGTCCCGAATTGGAGAGGGTGAAGGCTGGGCTAAGGGGACCCACTCATGCATGAATTTCATGCAACAGATGTGTATATATACAATGAGTGGCCAGATTATTATGATCTTTGAATGCATAATAATCTGGCCATTCAGTGTATATCCTATATAATAGAAGACTAATATGCAAATTTTCCCCTGGACCAAGAGTTTGACCAGCAGCCAGGGTGGCCAACCATCCATGTCCCCTTCCCCTGGCCAGGCTGGACAGATCACACCCATGTATGAATTCATGCACCAGACTTCTAATATATATATTATACACACACACACACACACACACACACACTGAGTGGCCAGATTATTATGCCTTCAGAGATCATAATAATCTGGCCACTGAGTATATGTGTGTGTGTGTGTGTGTGTGTGTGTGTGTGTGTATGTGTGTGTGTGTGTGATTGTTTCAGAGAGGAAGGGAGAAGGAGAGAGAGACAGAAACATCAATGATGAGTGAGAATCATTGATCAGCTGCTTCCTGCATGGCCCCTACTGGGGATTGAGCCAGCAATGTGGCATGTGCCCTTGACTGGAATCGAATCCAAGATCCTTTAGTCCATAAGCCGACATTCTATCCACTGAGCCAAACCAGTTAGGGCAATAGGCTTCTCTTTGTTGCCCCCAATAAAACATTAAAAGTAGTATTTCAGTCAATGAGATCCGAAGTCACAATTTGTGTACAAAAGATCCAGGAGACATTGTTCTCAGAGCTCAAAATCATTCAGGGAAGTGAACCAACATACACATGACTTAAAGTTGCCCCCAGATTAATGCGACATGTAAACGTTTACAAATTACACATTCGGAATCCCATAGAGTACATAACTTAAAGAAGTAATTGAAGCTAAATGATGTCCTAAAAGAGGTAAATTTAAGAGAGATTTTTATGTGAAAGAGAGTTATTTATAAAAAGATGTGGAGCTGAGTCAGAGTAATTCCAATGAGGATGGTGGAAACTTGATTAAGACAGAGAATTCTAGATGACAGCTCATTTTCTCATCAGGTTTGAAACACAGATGTAGTCTAATCCACCTTTGCATCTAGGGCAAACAGCATAGTTCCTGGCACATAGTAGGTGTCAAAAAAATGCCTGGTGAATTAGCACATAAAAAATCAATTCTTGCAGAATCAAACATATTGAATAAAAAGTGAGCTAGTGTATTTCTAACTTTGCTCCATCTTGGTTACATTTTTTCTCTTCCCCTATTGCCTGCTGCTCTTCTTTCCTTCCTTACAGGGTTGAGTGGTAAATGCAAACACCCAGATTAATATGTTATGCACATTTGTATTGTTCTATTTGTCTCATGGAGAAGTGGGGGTGAGAATCAGACAGGATAAAGCACTTTGGCCCCTTATATTGCAGAGGACATAGCAATGCCTAAGGAAGATAATACTGACAAAGCATGTTTAAAAGCTCTGTTGTTGGATGGACATTCAGGTCCTCAGAGAAATTGGGAGAACATCTTCCGGATCCCTATATGCTAATGGGTACTTTTCTAAAATAAATTCAGTTGAATTTTCCCAGGGCTCCCTGTCCCTTACCACCTCCCTCCCAGGTCAAAGTAACAGTTGCCATGACCTTTTCTTCCCTGGGTACAATCCTAACATTGCGCCCAGTCTAAAAAGAAAACAAGTTCACTTCACTTGGAATATCATATATAGCGCAGGAGAGAATTATGAGTAGAACAATTGTTTTTTTAGAGAAGAGAAAATATGGAGGTCTTTCCCTCCTAGTGACCTTGCAGGTCTCCATGGCAACTTTGTACTAATTGGCGAACTGTGCTTCTGCAGAAAGCTGTTAACTCCCTCCAAGACCTCCAAGCACACGAGCGCCACCTAGTGAGAAAAATCCCACTTCAAAACTTTCTCAAAAGAACTCTAATTGTTCATTTAACTTCCTCCTAAAAATGATAAAAGTTCATATAGACACACATATAATTTTAAATATTTTAACAAAGAATCCTAACTTAGGAATCAAAAGACTATAACTAGTCAAGTGAACTGAGTCAGGAAATTCAAAGATTCAACCGCTACTTAAAAAAAAAAAAAAAAATATATATATATATATATATATATATATATATATATATATATATATATTTGTATTGATTTCAGAGAGGAAGGGAGAGGGAGAGATAGAAACATCGATGAGAGAAAATCATTGATTGGCTGCCTCCTGCGCACCCCCCTCTCCCACTGAGGATTGAGCCCACAATCTGGGAATGTGCCCTTTCTGGAATCTCACCTGGGATTCTTTAGTCTGCAGGCCAACTGCTATATCCACTGAGCCAAACTGGCTAGGGCTCAACCACTACTTTTTTTTTTTTTAATGAATAATCACTTAATTTTTTTTCAGTATATATATATATATATATATATATATATATATATATATATTCTTTAAAATATTACAAATAGCAGTACATATTTTTCCTCTTTTTTTTGCCTCCACTAACCTCCCCCTGGCCTCCCCTACCCCCCAGCACATGCCCTTACCTGCCCCCTTCTCCAGTGTCTTGTATCAATTGGTTATGCTTATATGCATGTGTACAAGTCCTTCGGTTGATCTCCCATAGCCCCCGCCCCCCACCCTCCCCTGCCTTCCCACTGTAGTTTGACAGTCTGTTCAATGCTTCTTTGCCTCTGTATCTATCTTTTTCCTCCAGTTTCTTTTCTATTAAACAAATCTTGCATCTGCACACTAGAAATAAACATATTAAGAACAAAAAATGTTTGAGTCTCAGTTTCAGTGTCCAACAGTTCTGAGTCCCAGTTTCAATGTCAAATAGTTCCTTATGTGTACATGTCAGCAATGGTACCCGGATGGTGGACAAATGGTGGCAATGCAGGTTCCACCCTCTCTGGTTTGGTCCTGGGCAGGCTGCAGCAATGCACAGCTGTTGACTGCTAGCATGGCAAGGTGTCATCAGCATCTTCCATCTCTGGACTGTCTTTGCAGTTAAAGCAGACCTGTCAGTTCCTCTTTGTTGTAGGAATCCATATGGTCTTGGAGTTGTTTTCTGAAAATATAAAAACATTCTCGACCAAAAGTTAATAAAGGAATCTTTTCTGTAAATTAGACTTGGGATTCTTTTTATTTTTGCCTAAATGATTTTCCTTTGTTTTTTTTTTTTTTTTTTTTTTTTTTGACACCTTGTGTGTTTTTCATGGGCGTTAGCATTACAAATGGAAATTAATTTTCTGAAGTAAGAATTTTCTAAATGTAATTTACTTACAGGATATTTTTCCTTACATGATATTACCCCAAACCCCCCCCTTTTTTTTTATTAATGGAGGCTTTTGAAAATTTTATATTACAGTCTTGGTAACTTTAAATTTTAATTTTTGCAAAAAAAATATGACTGCTTTAGGTTCTTTGCATGTTAGGCAATTTTACAATATGATGAACTACTAATAGAAACTTTAGTTAATATTTTAGGAACAGTTTTTGTCCAGTACACTTAAATTTTCTTGACTATTCACTTATTTCAATTAGCCAATTTAAATTAATCTGAAAACCTGATTACTATTTTACTGTCAAATTTAATACTCAAGCAATAATCTTAGATTAACCTGTAAATATTTGTGAAAAGAATTATTTGCATTCTTGAGTAGGCCCTGAGCATTCCTGGTGCTATATTGGATTTAGATATAGGGCTGCTGTTGCTGGCCAAGTCTCTGTCTGTAACCTGGGTCCCAATCTGAGCTGTGCATGGGAGGCAAAGAGCCATGGGGGCAGGAGACCTCCCTGAGAAGGGGTGAAAGTTCAGGCCCCTGCAAAGTTAGGAGAGTGAGGGTCTGTGCCCCATCTCTGTTGATATTTAAGTTCTCTCCTGATGGCCCCTCTGCGACTGTGCCTGTCTTAGGTTGTTCCTTCCCTGAGGAATCTTACCCATCTCTGGTTAACAAGCCATCCTCCATCAACCACTACTTTTTAATCACAATTTGATTTCTTTTCACCTATGTATGTTTTCAATGGTAATGATGTGTTATGATCCAAATGTCAAGAACATCTTCAAAACTTTGGAATAAAACAAAAGAGGTATGGTTGAAGGCTTGGGAATGCTGTGCAAGGAGACAGAAACAAGATTGTTCACTCTATACTCTGTTATATTGTTTATTTTTGAACCATGTGAACATATTTCTAATAAAAACTATATTTAAAAAAGAACAGTGAGCACATGTTTGTGTTGCAAATAGCCATTTAGTTTCAGTAAAAACAACATAACCAGTCACATTAAACTTATTTGCTAATTTGCAAAGAAAAAAAATGCCTCCTCTTCATGAGATTAAATAATGTTTTACAAGTAAAAGTACTTGCTTGTCTGCTAAATGTAACCTGGTACATAAGAACTTCATTTGAAACACACACATACACAGACATACACACACACCACTCCTCTGAGTTCCTACATCTTACATAGGCAGACATCTCAGCTATTAATTTGAAACACACACACACACTAATACACACATCAAAATGCTATTTAACTTCCTTGAACAAACTCTACTAAGTATTTTTACTTAATTTGACCCTTGGGCTTAATAACCAATAAAATAAATAGAGCCATGGCTGGTGTGGCTCATGGTTAGAGCATTGGCCTCCCATACCAAAGGGTTGCAGGTTCAATTCCCAGTCAAGAGCAGGTATCTGGATTGCAGGGTCCCCAGCCACAATCCAGGCTAGTGTGAGAGGCAACCAATGGATGCATCTCTCTCACATCCATGTTTCTCTCTCTCCTTTCCATTCTAAAAAAATAAAATAAAATAAATCAATGGGAAAAATATCATCAGGTGAGGATTAACAACAACAACAACAAAGCAAATAGAGGTTAAAAGTTACAAAGCAAAGCTTATAGGATATCCTTCAGGTTGTGGCAACTGCTTAAAGAAGACTTCCATTTATCTTTTGCAACTTGGGAAGAAGGACTCATGGAATCTTGCACCAAATGCAGCTTACTGTCCTGACAAAGTTGCCGACCCAGACTAGTTATGCCGACCTTCTCAATGCTCCTGTGGTACCAGGCCACCCAGTGATGTATCCAGGCTGGGAAGACCATCACACTTCAAAAGTATGACCATTGGCTTTGAGGTTATCCTATCTAATAAAAGAGTAACATGCAAATGTGACTGTACCTTGGCTCCTGACTGGCTATGCTACCAGCCAGTCGGAGCAAGGGGTGGGGTGGAAGGCGTGAGCGCCAGGCCCCAGGAGCGGAGATAAAGTGGAGAAGTCATCAAGTGCCCGGCCGGGGCAAGGAGACCAAGCGGTGGCAGCCAGAACTCGTCACAGCTGAGTCAACTGAGGTCCCAGGGTACAGAGAACGAGGCAGCAGGAGCGGTGGCGGCTGCAAGAACTCACCACAGCTGCATCTAATGAGGCCCCTGGCATTGCTAATATTATGTGTAGCTTCAGCTGTATGCCAGCAAAAACAGAAGGCAACCGCCAGAGGGAAGGCCCCCGAGTCCCAGCTTCAGCATTCCAGCTGAAACTGACAACAGGCAGGAGGAAGTCCCACCCCCACAGAATCTGTCCAAATCAGCCTTTGGTCACACTGGTGAAAGGCCTGTCATTCTCTTCTATCTCAGAACGTGGCAACAGAGAGGTGGGACTATGTCCAAAGAAAAACTGTTGATACAACAGAGCTGTGTAGCAAAAAGGTGCCGACGTTATCAACAGAAAATGTCTGGAGAGCGATGTGCCTCTGATCTTGAAAGAAGGCAATGCCTGTGACAGAATTTACCCAAAGAGCAGCTATTGGGAAAACGTCTCTCTGAAGCCGAAAAACACTGGCATCTTCGACAGGAAATGTCTAAAGAACAACGTGCCTTTGAAGTTGAAAGAAGGCAGTGGTGAAGACAGAATATGTCTAAAGAACAGTCATCAGCAAGTACTACTAGTAGTGGTAGGACCTGCCTTCTCAGCGAAAATGGAGTACGTGAGGATGCAATTCTTGAACATAGTTGTGGTGAAATGACTGTTAGATGTGAATTTTGCCTGTCACTAAATTTCTTGGATGAAAAACCATCTGATGGGAAATTTACTAGATGTTGTAGCAAAAGCAAAGTCTGTCCAAATGATATACATTTTCCAGATTACCCACCATATTTAAAAAGATTAATGACAAATGAAGATTCTGACAATAAAAATTTCATGGAAAACATTCGATCTATAAATAGTTCTTTTGCTTTTGCTTCCATGGGTGCAAATGTTGCATCGCCATCAGGGAATGGGCCATACTGTTTTAGAATACATGGACAAGTTTATCATCGTACTGGAACTTTACATCCTTCTAATGGTGTTTCTCAGAAGTTTGCTCAACTCTATATTTTGGATACAGCCGAAGCTACACGTAAAAGATTAGCAATCCCAGCAAACCAGGCCTGCTCAGAAAGACTCATAATCAACAACAACCTCAAGCATGAAATAAATGAATTAACAAAATCGTACAAGATGCTACATGAGGTAGAAAAGGAAGCCCAATCTGAAGCAGCAGCAAAAGGTATAGCTCCCACGGAAGTAACTATGGCAATTAAATATGATCGTAATAGTGACCCAGGTAGATATAATTCTCCCCGTGTAACTGAGGTTGCTGTCATATTCAGAAACGAAGATGGAGAACCTCCTTTTGAAAGGGACTTGCTCATTCATTGTAAACCAGATCCCAATAATCCAAATGTCACTAAAGTGAAACGAATCAGTATCCTGTTTCCTACATTAGATGCAATGACATATCCTATTCTTTTTCCACATGGTGAAAAAGGTTGGGGAACAGATATTGCATTAAGACTCAGAGACAACAGTGTACTCAACAATACTAGACAAAATGTAAGAACACGAGTCACCCAAATGCAGTATTATGGATTTCATCTCTCTGTGAGGGACACGTTCAATCCTATTTTAAATGCAGGAAAGTTAACTCAACAGTTTATTATGGATTCGTATTAAAAAATGGAGGCCAATTGGATAAATTTTATTAAAGCAAACCAATCTAAGTTGAGAGTTGAAAAATATAGCGGTTTGATGGATTATCTCAAATCTAGATCTGAAAATGACAATGTTCCCATTGGTAAAATAGCCCTGGGGCTGCAGCATCTTCAGTTTCTCAGCTCATGCCCTCTCTCCAGGAGGCTGGGGAGAACATATATGGTAAAATTCTTTATGCCACGGCAGTCAGAGTAGTGGGACTCGGCCAGGCAGGCACATAGAAGGGCTGGGGCCCTTTCCGGCCCTGGTGTTAGGCAGCATGCACTGTGGTCCTGGGTGCCTGTGGCTGCCTGTGGCTGCGGCCAGCCTGAGTGAAGCTGGCCCAGGTCCTGGGTGCCTATAGCTGGCCAGAGGGAGGGAAGCCTGGGTCCCAGGCAAGGCAGAGGCAGTTAGGAGCAATCAGGCCAGCAGGGGAGCACTTAGGAATGATCAGGCAGGTAGGCGGAGGTGGTTAGGTGTCACACATCCCCGAAGGGGTCCCTGATTGGAGCGGGTGCAGGCTGGGCTCAGAGAACCCCCCCTCTGTGCACAAATTTCATGCACCAGGCCACTAGTAGAAAATAAAAGTACAGATTTAGAGAATCTTGCATATGTTAGAAAGTAGGTTTGTAGTTGTTGGCAAGGAAAATAATATAATAACCCTATATAATAAAGAGTTAATATGCTAATTAGACTGGATGGCAGAATGACCTTTCAGAATGACCAGTTGGTGAAGGGCAGGGCCATGAGGCAGCTGGGCAGCAAGGCAGCCAGGGCCACAAAGGCCTACTCTTGCACGAATTTTGTACATTGGGCCTCTAGTTAATAAATAATGTTATAAGAATAAACTTTGTTTCATGTACTTATAACTGTAGATCTACTTTTGCCCACTCTCTATGAAACTCAGATTATGGTAAAACAAATCTGATTTTAATAGCATGTGTTAGCGTACTTTATGCTAAATATTATCTTTTATTTTATATATATTCTACATAAAATATTAAATAGCCAACAATTACTCTATGACATATGTTCATAATTTTCCTTACTTATATTTCATCAAAGTATTACATTGGATAGAGGCTGACAGCTAAAATGAAAAATTTAAGTGAGCATGTTTGAAAAATTTAAATATATATATTTCTATCTTTTACTATATGAGCTTGTGATTTTAACAACAACAACAAAAATAGGCAGAATCAATGACAAGGCCATTATCCTGTAAAAATAAGAGGTTTTAATTTATCTGACAGTTGGTTTGGGCATTATTTAAAAAAGGAAAATATGTACAATTGCAACTGTTGAATGATATCCAATTTATAACTCTAGTCACATGGCTACAAAGCTAAAAAGAAGTGAAATTGAACCATCCTCCAGTAAATTAAACTCATGCCTATATCCCATCTAAACTGTTGGCCCAACCATTCTCTTCATTTCATCTGAGTTGATCCAACCCTAACCTGTCTGTGCTGAAATTGTTCTTAGAGTGACAGCTGTGATCCAACATTTAGTAATGGATCATTAAATAGGAGAAAACCCCTACACATCAGTCAGTCAGAATTTAATATTGGATTCTCAATTAGAAAATATCCATCTTGTCAGAGCTATAAGCAGTATGTAAAAATCTTTGGTATATATAAAATTATTATTTTGATATATATAAATATAAAGGTATTTTTTTGTTTCCAAAAGTATAATCCATTTTGGTCACTTAGTTCTTTATAGCTGGGGAGAACTAACATCCTCCATGGAATATTACAACTATTTTCTTTTCTAAAATTTCTGTGTGTTAGAAGATATTTTACTATGTACTAGATGGGTTTAAAAGTCCAGTTGAGGCAGGAACCGGTTTGGCTCAGTGGATAGAGCGTCGGCTTGCAGACTGAAAGGTCCTGGGTTCAATTCTGGTCAAAGGCATGTACCTTGGCTGCAGGCACATCCCCAGTAGGGGGTGTGCAAGAGGCAGCTGATCGATGTTTCTGACTTTCTATCCCTCTCCCTTCCTCTCTCTAAAAAAATATAAAAAAATAAAAAATAATAATAAAAAAATAAAAATAAAAGTCCAGTTGAGATAATGGCTAGGACTAGGAATGCCAATCATTTTATTTGACCATTTTAAGAACTAACTTGGAGCTAATAACCTTTATTTTTAAAAATATATATATTTTATTGATTTTTTTTACAGAGAGGAAGGGAGAGGGTCAGAGAGTCAGAAACATCGATGAGCTGCCTCCTGCACACTTCCCACTGGGGATGTGACCACAACCAGGGCACATGCCCTTAATCAGAATCAAATCCAGGACTCTTCTGTCCACAGGCCGATGCTCTATCCACTGAGTCAAACCGGTTAGGGCACTAATAACCTTTCTATTCAGAATTTCACCTTAGAAAAAAAAAACAGCAGCTCTATCAGCAAAAGCATTTGAATTATAGTAAGCTATGGTTGAGATATAATTCTTTGACCATCTACTTTATGATATGTAACTACATATTACATGATCTCAAGTACTTTAATACTACTCCCAACTATTCTGTGAACATTTCATTAACTTCCTAAGGAATCTCATTTTCTTGGTAAACTTGCCTAAATAATTAGCTATTCTAACAAATAAAAATATACTTTCACTTTACAAATTATAAAAAATATACATAAAGACTTTCCATTCCCCATTCATCTGTTCAATAAACTAATATTTATTGAGTGTCTAATAAGTGCCAGACACTGGGTATTGTAAAAGCACCAAGAGAGACATGGCCCTTGCCTTCATGGGGAAGATAGCCTTGAATCAAATAAACATAAAAATATGGTTACAAGTTAATGTAGATGAGATGGGGTGGTCTGAAGGAGAATAATAATAGCCTACTTTAGATTGGGCCTTCAGGAGGCATCTTCGAGGAAGTGACATTTAAGTCACCTGCAGATTGAACCTGACGCAGCCAAGTGACGAATAAGGCAGCTTAACAATGACTGATTTTTTAGTATAAGTTTACAACATTTGAAACATACTCCCACTAAAAAAAGTATTTGTTATTTCTCTTAAAATTTTTTGAGGTACACTTGGCATATAACATTATATCAGTTTCATACATACAACACAAAGATTTGATATTTGTAGAATTGCAAAATGATCACACACCAAGTCTAGTTCACCACCATCATTGGACATATTTAAATTTTTTCTCCTCTTAGGATCTAATCCCTTAGCAACTTTTAAATATGCAATAGAGTATTATGAACTATAGCTACCATGCTGTACAGTATACTCCCAGGAGTTATTTATTTTATAACTGGAAGCCTATATCCTTTGACCAACTTCACCCATTTCTCCCAACCCCTACCTATTGCCTCTGGCAACTACTTATGTGGTTTCTGCACATATGAGTTCTGTTGTTTCTCTGAAATTTGAATTTAACTAGGCATCCTGCATTTTATCCAGCAATCCCTGGTAGGCACCTGAGCCCAAAGCAGGTGAGAAGGTGTGGCCACTGTGGGAGACAGTGAGGTGCCTGGCTGTCCTAAGGTAATGGAAGAGGCATGGGTGAGTTGACATTGAAGAACCAGAAGCCCAAGATTTCTTCATGATTTGTAGGTGTCATTCTTTCATACCTTTGATTTTGCCTAAAGCAAAATTTTACAGTATACCCGGTCAGAGGCTAGTTTCAATTTAATATGATAAGTTTTCAATTAATATAAAAATCTGAGAAACATTCTCAACCAGCATATGAACTGCAAACTCCAGAAAGATGTGCTTATTTTCTTGAAAGACAAGCTTAAAGAATAGCTTTAGTGGATAAAGCATGTATATGTTCAATCTCTGCTTTCCACTTGGCTATTTCATCCTGAATTGGCCGAGTCCGTCACGGTATGTGCAGGGGCCTGAAAGATGCCTGTGGCTGAAGAAACATATTGTCCTGCAGGCTGGGGCACCCTGCAGAGGGGTGTGACTCAGCTCTCACCTACTAAAAGTTGTACATTTCAGCCCCAATAGGTATTCTCACACAAAGCTCTCTGAGTAGAACATATAATTTAGCCTTTGCAGACCTTGGAGTCAAGTAAAGACACTAGATTCTATTTTACAATTTTCGACTTGGTGTTAAAAATCATTTAATTGTAATGAACAAAAATAGATACAGAGACTAATGGTAGGGGAGGTGGGCGGGGATGGGAGTTAGAGAGCAACCAAAGGACTTGTATGCATGCATATTAGTATAACCGCGTGATCAGCAAACTGCGGCTCGTGAGCCATATGTGGCTCTTTGGCCCCTTGAGTGTGGCTCTTCCACAAAATACCATGGCCTGGGTGAGTCTATTTTGAAGAAGTGGCATTAGAAGAAGTTTAAGTTTATTTATTTATTTTTTTAAAATATATATATTTTATTGATTTTTTTACAGAGCGGAAGGGAGAAGTATAGAAAGTCAGAAACATCAATGAGAGAGAAACATCTATCAACTGCCTCTTGCACGCCCCCTACTGGGGATGTGCCCGCAGCCAAGGTACATGCCCTTGACCGGAATCGAACCCGGAACCCTTCAGTCCGCAGTCCGACGCTCTATCCACTGAGCCAAACCGGTCTCTGCAGAAGAAGTTTAAGTTTAAAAAATTTGGTTCTCAAAAGAAATTTCAATCATTATACTGTTGATATTTGGCTCTGTTGACTAATGAGTTTGCCGACCACTATAACCAAGGGATACACACACTGGGAGGTGGGGGTTTGCCCAGGGTGGGAATGGTTGGGGGGGTGCAAATTGGGCAAAAAGGAGATATATGTAAAATTTAAGACAATAAAAAAATTTTTTAAATCAATCATTGTACACATATCCCCACTACATGCCTCAAAAACCCAAACGCAAGTGTCAAAAAATTTGTTGACAATATATTCCAAATTCATTAACACTTAACTGGTAGCTTTTTATTAATATACAATTAAATAATGCCACAAAGTCTCTTGGGTTGTCTACATGTGCCTCTTCTGCTAAGTCATCTACATATTAATAAAGCTCCTACTATGTGCTGCACAGAGTATTTTACAGCACTTACAAACAAAAGGTCAAATACAGCCTTATTAAATTCACCAAGAAGTGCAAAAACCAATTGTTGGGATACTTATTAAATTATATTTAGAAATAACATGGTAATTTAAAAATATATCTGAAAAAAGAGAGTTTGAGTAGCTACAAACTAAGGATTGCAAATCTTATTTCCATTTAAGATTACCAATGGTGCCTTTCTCCAAACATATTTAAGAACTCTGACCTCAAAACTGCCTTCAGTAAAAGAAAAAACCAAAAACTACATGCAGTAACCTACAAAAGGAAATCTGCATTTCATATTCCCTTTGGGACTTGTATTAGTTTCCTAATGCTGCTGTGACAGAGTACCACACATTGGGAACCTTAAACAACAGAAATGTATTGTCTCACAGTCCTAGAGGCTGAAAGTCTGGGATCAGGTGTTGGCATCTTTAGTTTCCTTGAGGTATGGGGGAGAATCTGTTGCATGCCTCTCCCCTATCTTTTGGAGATGGGCTTTCCTGGGCATGAAGATGTATTGTGCCAATCTTCTGCCTTCACATTACATTCTCCCTGTGTCCTCACATCCTCTTCCCTCTGTCTCAGTCCAAATTTCCCCCTTCCCTAATAACACTGTGGTATTGGAATGAGGTTCACGCTAATGACCTCACCTTAACTTTTATCATCTGCAAAGATACTATTTCCAAATAAGGTGTGACATTAACAGGTACTGGAACTTAGGACCTCAGTCTCTTTGGGGGAAACTCACTTTCTGATCCACTGATCAAAAATCAATTACCAAAAGCTTCAAATAAAATGATCGATTTTAAAGGCTATGAGTAAAGTCTGTAGTAGTTCATAATGTAGTTCATAATACATGCATTGAGAGAAACCAAGATGGCAGCATAGGTAAACACTTGAACTTGCTGCCTCACACAACCACTTCAAAACTACAACTAAAAGACAAAACAGGTATCATCCAGAACCACGGGAAGGCTGGCTGAGTGGAAATTCTACAACTAAAAGGGAAGAGAAAAGAGAAACTCGGAGGAGGAGTGGAGGTGTAGGAGTGAAGTGCAGAGGTACAGAGGCACATGTACAGAAAGGGCTGGGAACTGAGTACACAGCTGTCTTTTTCAATTGGGAGGGAGACACAAGCTCCCATCTGCTCTGATTTCCAGTTACGGCAGGACTCTGGGGACCCAGACTCATATGGGGAGAAACTGGACTGTTTGGAAGTGGGTGGAACTTGAGGATGGCTTTCTCTCAGAGGCTTGCAGTGATCATTGTTCCTGTACAGTGCTGTGGGACACAGAGACACAGGACATCTTTCAGGCAGGGATGATGGTCAGCCATAGCTATTTGCTTCACCCTGGTGATTCCCTGAGACCCTGCTTCACCGAATTTGTGCACAGAGGCTTTTACATATGAATGGCCTTGCCCTTTGTAATCTGAAACCGAACATATTGCAGCTGGGTCAAAGAGCCTCAGAGCCTCCAAAAGGAGACCCAAGGCTTGATAGCAGCTTGCATTGCTTCACAGCTGGGCCTCTCATCTGGGCACCACCAAACCCCAAACAAAGAGAACAAATCTGCAGATCTCTCAGTAGCTCCTGCTGGGTGGCCTCTCTCCTTGGAGATCCAAGAGCCAATGTACCCAGGAGTCAAAGAGAGATCAACCAGACTACAACTCTTCAGATCCATAAGAGATACACTCAGGGGGCAAACTCAGTGAGTGCCAAAGCCTCACTGAAGCAAGTCTTGCCCCATAAGGGTGTCTCCAGAATAGAAGTTCTCCCATCCAGACACAACTGATCCTCACAGCCAGTTGGCCTGGAGGTCAATTCCTCCCAGTGATACCAACAACAACAACAAGACTGTGCACACAGCCCACAGAGAAGTACACCAAGAGTGTCCACCTCAGGTAACTGGGAAGGCTGAACCACTGGGCCCTCTAGAATACCTAGCACACAAAGCCACACTATCAACACAGGGAAGCAGCCAAAATGCAGAGACAGAGGAGAACCAAGATGGCAGCATAGGTAAAACACCTATCTTGCCGTCATACACAGCAATTTTAAAACTACAACTTAACAAAAGAACAAACACCTTCCAGAATCACCGGAAAGCTGGCCGAGTGAAAATTCCACAAATAAAAGTGAAGATAAGACACTGTGACTCGGAGGAGTGACTGAGGACAGCATTCAAGATACGCACGGAAAGAGGTTTGGAGGAGCGCGCACGCCAGCGGATAGGGTGGGTGGCTGAAAACCTGACAGTTTTCTCAAACAGGGAGACAAAGACGTCCCACTGGACTGATTCTCCAACTCTGGGCAAAGTCCAGGGAACCCACTATCATACGGGGTAAAAACTGGACAGTGGGAGGGCACGCTGAAGCTTGGGTGCTGCAGGGGTCTGCTGGCTTGTGGAGAAGGCGAGCTTGTGCGGAGTGCGCCTGAGCTTGGAAACAGTGCAGCTGCATGACCCTGACTGCGTAGAGAACGCTCGTGACTTGCTCTCCCATTCGGGAAACCATCAGACTGCTTCATTTTACGACCCTGGGTGAGACCTTGGTGTGCAGACTCATTTGGGAAGAGTCTGAATTCTCCGGGAGCCAGTGGAGCTTGGCAGCAGCTCTCTCTCCGAGGTGCTGGCAGCCATTGCCCCCGGCACAGAGTCCCTGGGGCCGCATAGGGCAGAGCTGATGCTGTCTGCTTGGCCCGGGGACTCTGCCCATCCAATCTGAGCACAGCTGAACTTCATAGACAATTGGCCTGGAGGTCAACCCCTCCAAGTGCTAACAATGATTAACCTGAGCTTAACTTCAGCAAGACTGTGCAACCCATATCCACCTCAGGTAATTGGGGAGGCTGAGCCACTGTCCCTTGTAGGACATCTACCACAAAAAGCTAATTGACCAACTCAGGGAAGCAGCCACCATGCAGAGACATGGAAAGAAATCAGATGTGAAAGAAATGGAGGAAAAAAAACGACTGGATATGGAATTCAAAACCATGGTTATAGGGCTTATCAAGAGGCTCCTAGAAAAGGTCGAGACCTATAAGGAAATAAGCAAGACCAGCAAGGAAATGAACGAGACTCTCAAGGATATGAACGAGACCTGCAAGGAAATGATCAAGACCAACATGGAAATGAATGAGTCCTACAAGGAAATGAATGAGTCCTACAAGGAAATGAAGGAGACCCTCAAGGATATGAAGGAGACTCTCAAGGATATGAAAAAGGACCAACCAGAAATTAAGCATACACTGACTGAAATAAAAAATATTATACAAAGACCTAAAAGTACTCTAGAGCACCCCAAGAACCAAGTTAAAGATTTAAAATACAAAGAGGTAAAATCCACTTAGCTGAAAAAGCAAGAAACCAAAAGAATCCAAAAAATTGAAGATAGTGTAAGGGGCCTCTGGGACAACCTCAAGCATACCAACATCCAAATTATAGGGGTGCCAGAAAAAGAGAGCGACCAAGACAATGAAAACCTATTTGAAGAAACAGTGAGAGAAAACTTCCCACACCTGGTGAAAGAAATTGACTTAGGAGTCCAAGAAGCTCACCGAACCCCAAAATATAGGAACCCTAAGAGGACCACACCAAGGCACATCATAATTAAAATGCCAAGAGCAAAAGACAAAGAGAAAATATTAAAAGCAGCAAGAGAAAAACAGTTGGTTACCTACAGGGGAGCATCCATACGATTGTCAGCTGATTTCTCAACAGAAACGATGCAGGTCAGATGGGAGTGGCAAGAAATATTCAAAGTGATGAATAGCAAGAATCTACACCAAGATTACTCTATCCAGAAAAGCTATCATGCAAAATTGAAGGTCAGATAAAGTGCTTCGCAGATAAGAAAAAGCTAAAGGAGTTCATCACCTCCAAACCAATATTATATGAAATGCTGAAATATATTCTTTAAGAAGAAGAAGAAGAAAAAGATAAAAGTGTAAATTAGGAACAACAAATAAACATCTATCAACAAATGAATCTAAAAATCAAGTGAATTAAAAATCTGATGAACAGGATAAACTGGTGAATGTAACAGAATCACGGACATAGAGAGGGAATGGACTGACAATTCTTGGGGAGAAAAGGGGTGTGGGAAGTGCAGCAAGAGACTGGACAAAAATCATGCAATCATGGGAGAGGACAGTGGGGGGGGGTAAGGGCAGAGGGTGAGATGGGTACTGGGTGGAGGGGAGTCATAGAGGGGAAAAGGGGGGGAACAATGTAATTAGTAAACTGAACAATAAAGATAATTTAAAAATGCAGAGACAAAGAAACAGGTCACAAATGAAATAAATGGAGGAAAGCAAATGACTGGATATAGAATTCAAAACCATAGTTATAATGTTACAAAGAATCTTCTAGAAACCACCAATAAATTTAGTGAGACCCTCGAGGATATAAAAAAGGACCAACTAGAAATTAAGCATATACTGAATGAAATAAAGAATAATATACAGAGATCCAACAGCAAACTCAAGGATCCCAAGAATCAAGTCACAGATTTGAAATATGAAGAAGCAAAAAAATATTCAGCTGGAAAGGCAAAAGGAAAAAAGAATTAAAAAAATATGAAGATAGTGTAAGAAGCCTCTGGGACAACTTCAAGCATATCAACATTCGAATTATAAGGGTGCTAGAAGAAGAGAGAGAGAGCAAGATATTGAAAACCTATTTGAAGAAATAGTGACTGAAAACTTGCCCTATCTGGTGAAAGAAATAGACTTATAAGTCCAGGAAGCACAGAGAACCCCATACAAAAGGAATCTAAAGAGGACCATACCAAGACACATCATAATTAAAATGTCAAGGACAAAAGACAAAGAGATAATCTTAAAAGCAGCAAAAGCAAAACAGTTAGTTACTTTCAAGGGAGTACCCATAGGACTGTCAGCTGATGTCTCAACAGAAACTATATAAGCCAGAGGGAGTGGCAAGAAATATTCAAAGTGATGAACAGCAAGGACCTACAACCAAGATTACTCTACCCATCAAAGCTATCATTTAGAATTGAAGGTCAGATAAAGAGCTTCACAGATAAGAAAAAGCTAAAGGAATTCATCAACACCAAACCAGGATTATATGAAATGCTGAAGGGTATTCTTTAAGAAGAGGAGGAAGAAGAAAAAAATAAAGGTAAAAACTATGAACAACAAAGTAACAACAAATACATATATATCAACAAGTAAATCTAAAAATCAAGTGATTAAAAAGTCTGATGAACAGAATAAACCAGTGAATATAATAGGGTCAGGGGGATAGAAAGGGAGTGGACTGACAATTCTCAGGGAAAAGGGGTATGGGGGTGTGGGAAGAGACTAGACCAAAATTGTACACCTGTGGATGAGGACAGTAGATGGGTAAGGGCAAGGGTGGGATGGGAACCAGATGGAGGGAAGCTATGGGGAAAAAAAGAGAAACAATTGTAATAATTTAAACAATAAAGATTTATTAGTAAAAAAAAAAAGTGTGTTTTCTGTGGCAGTCATTAGCTGAAGTACTGTTTTAGCAGGTTTTCACAAGGATCCCAGCTCATGTAGAGTAGAAAGTATTTTGAGAGTCTCAGAAAAGTACCCCAATTCTGGCATCCTTTTGAATCCTTAAATACATCCTCAAAATACACAGCACAGAAATGGACCCATGTATATCTACGGATAAAGACCTGGCAAGACATTTCCTTCCCAAAACCTTGGCCAGGTTCATGCTAGAATTTTTGCAAACTAGTCTACAAAACTGTGTCTTTTCATCTCTCTTTCCCACATCATTTATTAGGGAGGGTCAATCAGGCTTCCAGATGGGAATTGCTGGAGAGGCAGCATGGAGGTGAGTTTGGTTTGGTAGGTGTGTCCACATTTCCAGAGGGGTTATGTGAGAGATCTGCCTTCCTCCTAACGTTGTCTATGGGAAGCCTTTCTTCCTATCAGCCTCCTCCTATCAGACTGAGTAACTGCTATTTTCCTAATCAGGTCCCCTTTGAATGGGACTTCTTTCTGGCTATCATAAAGCCTCCAGCAATCTATGAAAGGAAATGATTCATTTTTTGCTGGATGTTTAAACTGGCTGCTTGGGCTGAGACAGGTTTGGCTCAGTGGATAGAGCGTTGGACTGTGGACTGAAGGGTCCCGGGTTCGATTCCGGCAAGGGCATGTACCTTGGCAAGAGGCAGCTGATCGATGTCTCTCTCTCATTGATGTTTCTGACTTTCTATCCCTCTCCCTTCTGCTCTGTAAAAAATCAATAAAATATATTTTAAAAATAAATAAATAAATAAACTGGCTGCTTGGAAACAAGCATGGAATAGAGCTTTTTCTCTGAGGACAAGTTGTTGTTGGATCCTGTCGAGGGGCAAGGTTGGAAGCGAACATCACTCAAATCAGGAAGGCTAAGATCATCAATGATTTACATTGATGCTGTGGACAAGACTTTTCCCACAGTGCGCACACTGCCAAAATCAGAGTGTTGCATGTACGTGCATTTTTAAAAGACACATACCTCCCAGCCAGCATGGCTCAGTGGTTGAGTATTGACCTATAAATCAGGAGATCACAGTTCAATTCCTGGTCAGGACACATGCCTAGGTTGTGGACTTCATCCCCAGTGGAGGTTGTGCAGGAGACAGCCCATCAATAATTCTCAACTCTGATGTTTCTCTCTCTCTATCTTGCTCCCTTCCTCTCTGACATAAGATTATATATATATATATATATATATATATATATATATATATATATATTTAAATCAGGCATTTATAAATACGAGCGCATACATTAATTATACAAAATAGTTTTCAAATTTTAGAGAATAAAAATATATTTAAAAAATTAAAAGGCACATACCATAATGTTGATAGAAAGGCACTTGACATGGTGGGGAGAAAGTCTGCTGAGGGGGACTCACTACTGTTTCTTCTCACTGAAATTATTGATCAAAAGCTAAACAATATTGTTGGGTGAAATTTTGAATTTGCAGTGGGGCTTGAGGCTTAATAAGCAAGAAACACAGCCACAACAATACATATAGTAGCCCTTTATGAATCTGAAACTATAAATCCCTAGTCCCTTATTCAGAACAATTTGGTGCTGTGCTTTCTCTTTTAGTTGTCAGAAATTACTTTCAATTACACGTGTATGCAACTACCACCTACTCTTCCCCACTCATTCAGCTTACTATCATCATAGCAGTCCCTGGGTGTAAATGCATGTAGGGGGTGTTTAATACAGAGAGATAGCAACCTACCAAACGTTGCTTTAGGAAGGAAGACCTCATGATCATTAATGGCAAAGGTGTAAAGAGAAGTTGGCGGGAAAGAGGAAACAGTCCTTTATCACCAGCTGGTTCTTCCCATCGAAGATAAAGGGAGTCCTTTGGACAGGATGGTTAAATCAGTTGTCATCTTTGCTGCATCTCACCCTTTCATGGTCCTGTTTATCTTTTCACCTGAGATTGTCTGTGCCTTAAAGATTCCTATCCACAATAGAGATTTCAACTAGGTGGGGAAGAGAATTAAGAGCTTAGAGACATCTGGTGATAGACAACTCGGATTTAGGCTTAGACATTATAGGATCTCCATTTTAAAACACCAAAATGATCATTTTGTGCAGTTTGAAATGTGACTTACAGTGGTGACCCTAATCCCAGGGGAGTAGATAGCCTGCCTGACATTATATGAATTTCACTAGACAGCCTGTCTTAGCTTTCCCATAAGGAACCAAAGTAGATATGCTAAAAGGTTGTACCTCTTTCAAAGCTGATTCTCCCTGTGAGAAAGTGTTTGACTGCAGTTGGCGATGGAAACGGCGATAAGTCGTCGACTCAGTGCCACTGCCTCCGTGGGTGGCTGCTCCCTTGACATATCTGAATTTGGAGTGAGGGGCTGTTTGTAACAAAGTCTTATAGACAAAAGTCATGTGGCCAGAAAGGTTTGTAATGTAACGAACGCTCTAATCATCATCAGAGTCTTTATAACAGCTTGGATGACTTTTTAATTGTGGCTTAATGTAGTTAATTATGGCAACTCTTCCCCATTTTCCAGGATGATGAATTAGTATGACAGATCATTAACGTTACTAAATTGGCATAATGATATAGTAGATTGAACGTCCCAGTTATGTTAAGACCTGCTTTATAATTTGGCTCTTTTGTTATTTGCCTTAAATAGGAAAAGCATGCATGATGCTTGCCTGTTAACAGTAGGCTTCATGTAACTACTTGTGCCATTTTCCTTAATAAATTATTGATATAGAAAATTCCAAATGGAAGATTTCTCCATCTTCAGACTGTCTGTGATGCCGACATTTTCTTCTTAATATCCACTTTATCAGTATAAAAGTTAGGAAGCTCTGGCTCTTGAGCCAGGTTTCATAATTAGACAAGACTGTATTTTACATCTGCAAAATACTCATGCTTAGTGGGGGGAAAAATGAGAAAAGCGATATGTTCCATTCTGTTGCAATGGTTATACCATTTTAATCTCTTAAGTTCAATATATATCCTCTCGCAGGCTATACTTCTAGGATTTCATTTTTAGATCCTTAAGGCTGCATATATCTGTCAAACCGACATAATGAATTTAAAGTGCTAATGCCTAGAAGAGCAGGAAAACATTGAAATATATCCTCGGTTGATTAAATTACCACCTCCAGCTACTTTACATCCTTATGTCCAAATAGATTTTCTTCATACTTACCAAGTGCCGGATCTGGAAGATGTGGAAGATGTAATTTTATGGTAAAAACATGCACATGTCTTTAGACAAGAGCATTTTCTTTAAGCATCTTTTTAAAGTCTGTGCAGAATTTCTGTGAGAGGACTCGAAATTTGATTACTGGGCCTCTCAATTATCCTCAACCTGCCGGTTAACAAGTAACTTTCAAGTATATTCTTGGAATGGAATTTATGTTAAACATTGGGAGCACAAATATTCAAATGTTCATGATAACAGGATCAAGAATAATGGGAACCAGCTTTGCAAAAGTAAAAAGGCAAAGATGAATCCTAATCTTTATGTTAAAAGTTGTTTCTTTCAGGAACTGCTTAGATCAACAGACACAACTGAAGGCAGCAAAAACGACTCAGGGACATTCCTTACTCCTAAATGGGGCCCCGTGGTCATATAACTAGTCCGTCACAAAAGAAAGACAGGGTGGAAAATCTTATTCTTACTTAGAAAAAATACAGTCAAAATAATCCTAGAAATCAAAGTGTTCTGGACCTCTGTGGGGAGGAAAGTGTAGTTTTTCATTCAACTTTTACTTTTGGAATTGAAAGTAGAATCAAAGCTGAAAGACAGTCATGTCTTCTTATACACCTGTATTCAGAGACCTATTGTATACCGCCTTGAATAACCCCACATGACCTTCTGTGAACACCTGTCACATAGTCCAATTCATGTGCACGTGCATACTCAATTGCGCAATCATGAAGCCAAATATACATGTATTTCCTTGACACAAAGGAAAAATAGCAGCAAATGCAGCTGCAGCGAGTGGGTCTCATTTTCTATTGCAAGATGGCCCATTGGAAGCAACCACGACAGGACACCTCGTCCTGGCCATCAGGCATTGGAAGAACCAATTCTGACCACATAGTCACTGTCCACACCTATCCGAGCCTGACCAAGGGCCTGAGAGAATGGTGCTGTCATTTCAAGGTTAAGCTTCCAGAGCCTTGCAGAAACAGCAAGCCATGCAAAGACAGTGAGTGTCAGTGGTTAGACATCAGGGTGCTGTGAAGTCTGGGTGTGAAACTAAAGACTGCAATGAATGTGAAATAAAACGACAAGTATCAGATGAAACAGGAGCAGGGACCGAAGGCAAGAGAGCAGATTTGTGGTGCTTTGAAATGAAACGTTATAATCCCTCCGACAATCCTGTTGACTATGAGCTATAGCACTAGGAGTACAACGCAGGAAAAAGGATACATTGTGGGATAAACAGCTTCTTCTAAGGTAAAACTGAATGGCCAAAATAGATGAATAAGGAGACACAATAGGGAGAGAAAAAAAGAAATGAGTCGGTGGCAATATAAGGAAAAGCTAAAAGGGAACAGAGGACAGAAAGGCAGAGAAGAAGAAAAATGTAAATGAGTGAGACAAAAAAAGCCAAAAGACGAGAAAGAAAAAGAGAACAAGAGGGGGAAAGAAGTAATATTTTCCCTGATAAAAATGCACAAAAGGGAAGATGAACTTTGTTCTTTTTCTCTTTCTACTCTCCTCTCTTTTTCTGCTTTTCGCCTCGCAGCACGCCAGCCTAAGCTGAGAGCTGTAATGTCATTAAATTGCAAATGCTTTTTCATTTCCGACACACACTGTTTACTTATCTGGCAAAAACATATGTTGGAAGGAATCCGTTAAATTCTGCCCATTGCCTTGGGTAAAAGTGCAATGGAAACGGACCCACCGAGCGTCCTCTTTCTTCTTCTTTAGCACTCCCCTTATCTACAAGACGGCTCCGCAGAAAACTGGCTAGTTCAATGAAAAATGAAGATACAGCAGGAGATTAGGGAAGAACACTGAGCACAAAATTCCTGGAGAGAGGGTCACTCCATTGCAAATGATTTCACTCCTCCAGATCTGCATAAATTACTATTTTTAAGGCATCTCCAAAGTCTGTATATTTTTCTCACTCTGTCAAACATTTAATTTCACGCCCCGTGTTCTGAATATGCTAAAATGCATATCTCTGATGCACCTTTAAGCCAGAAAAACGAATGCAAAATTGAAGATAAAATGATGTGATTTGCACTACAAGCCTATTACTTGAGGTATTTACATATAGTTTACCTCTGCAGTTCTGAGGATGATTTATTAAAAAAAAAATCTGGATTAAGCTCATATAAATATGTATAAATCTTTGTTTAGAAAATAGATTTTGCAGCTGTTGTGTCAAAAAAGTTCTTTAAGATTCTGTGAAGAATTTTTCTTTTAGCATGCTTTAGGAGGGAAAAAGGGGGACAGAATTTGACATTCTGCTCTGCGGGAGGTGGGGGGTGGGAAGTATATTCCACCATCCAGCAGTTATAAACACTCCTTTATTTCCCTTCTTTGCCCAAAGCAGCTTGGCTCCTCCTCACTCTTTTAATGTACTTATTTAATTCTCTTTTTTGCTTTGGCCCAAATAATAATACCCGGGATGACTAAACTCAAATTAAATATCAATGTTTAATGACTGAAACAATTGAGAGCCTTTGGGATGTACTGTCCCATCCCTCCCTCCCACCTCACCCTCAGCCCCTTCTCTTGACTTTTCCAAACACATCCTTCAAGACACCAAGCCTGGGGTGTGATGGGAGAGAGTTCTAGTCACTGATTTGAAAATGATTATTGACATGCAAGGTATCTTTACCACCAGAGAAGCAATTAAAAAAAAATACTGGCATTTTGTTTAAACAACCCTCACATGAGCATTTTAGCCTCTCTCTCTCTCTCTCTCTCTCTCTCTCTCTCTCTCTCTCAGTCGCCCCCTCTCTCTCTCCCCCCCCCTCTCTCTATCACCCCCTCTCTCTCTCGCTCCCCTCTCTCTCTCTCTCTCCTTGAGTTCTGCCTCTTTGTCTGAAAAAATACTTCATTTAGTCTGGTCTCTTGCATTCCCTTCTGATCCCCGTTCCTCTGTAATCATTGTGGGGGAATTACTCTGCTATTTTCTTGTTAGGCTTTGGGTTTAGGAGAATTTAGATAACCACGCTGACTAATTCAGGGCTGAACACACACTGGACTCTGCAAATATACCGCCCGCTCCATAGTAAGGGCAGGGCCCAGCTTCTGGGCTGCACCTGCCAGATGCTATGGGAACAGATGCTTCTGGAAGCAGGTAGTGAGTGGGAACAGCTATTTTTTCAAAGCCTGCTTTAATCCTTTCGCAATTAAAACAAGAAAGGGATGTTTACAAGCATTTGATAGCTTCTGGTGGAGATAGGAGTTCGCTTACAAAGATTGAATTCCAGGTCTGGTGTGTTGTGCCTGCTTAAAGTTGACTAATGACAATTTAAAGGGATGAAACTGCAGTCATTTTCCAAAGTTAAGAGTCATTCTTTTTACACAAATGGCTTAACAATCCCCCCTAGTGGTCTGTTTCCTGTTACCGAGATTTATGTACACTCTGCTTTATGAAACTGCCCACTTGGTTAGTTTATGGGTTCAGAGCAAAGAAACTGCAAAAACATAACACAAAACAAAACTCAAAATCAGACTATTGAGAGTTGAAATGAGTTTTCATGGAATTCCTGCTGTCCTATTCATAAACAGTGCCCAATCTCTCGTAGTGATTGGACTAAATCCTACTAGGAAGCAGCTTTATATCTTAAGGGTTTTTCTAAAAACTGTCCAGTAACCTCAGATTTCTGTGTTCACATTTCCATCACTGAAATCAGTGACTAAACTAGGATTGGACACACTCAGTCTTTTCAATATTTCCAAGGGTGGATTTGGGTTTCTGAACAGAAAAGAATAAATCATAGAAATGGTCTGAGCCCTTTTTTTTTTTTTTTCCAGGAAGGCTTGGCCCAAACTAGATTATTTCAATCCTTTAAATGTGTTTTAAAATCCTATATATTTTTCAAAAATAGCCATGGAGCCCTAATAGGTTTGGCTCAGTGGATAGAGCATTGGTCTGCGGAATGAAGGGTCCCATGTTCGATTCCGGTCAAGGTTTTGGGCACATCCCCAGTAGGGTGTGTGCATGAGGCAGCTGATCGATGTTTCTCTCTCATTGATGTTTCTAACTTTCTATCCCTTTCCCTTCCTCTCTATAAAAATCAATGAAATATATTTAAAAGAAAAAGAACAAAAATAGCCATGGAGCCCTAGCCGGTTTGGGTCAGGGGATAGAGTGTTGGGTTGGGGACATAAGGGTTCTGGGTTCGATTCCAATCATGGGCATGTACCTTGGTTGCAGGCTTTGGCGTTAGGCACCAACCAATGTGCCTCTTTCACGTTGATGTTTCCCTCCCTCTGTCTCTCCCCCTTTCTTCCATTCTCTCTAAAAATCAATGGGAAAAATATCCTCAGGTGAGGATTAACAACAACAAATAAATTAATTTTAAAAAAGAAAGAATAGCCATGGAGAATATGCCTGCTCATCATTGCCATCCGGTATCCAATCCTTTTCTTTACTCTGCATACAAAGGTGGGGAGTCTTGTTTCCTTCCATGATGCAGGTGAGATGAACTACCTACCAATATCTTCGGCTTCTTCTAGGCTGCCGCTTCCTAACGGGTGGGCTATAACTGAGTGGAGGCCACCTAAATCTTTCAAGCTTTGGACATGGAGACAAGGAGATATCCTGTACCTGAAAGCTGGCTTTGTTTCCCTTGGCCATGTTCGCAGTCTAGCTCCTTTTCTGGACTACGTAGCTGTGGAATTCATCACATCTATTTATTGTGGTAGATGCTACCTAGTGTTACCCCTTGATAGCTCAAATGGAGATAGTACCAAGATTCCCCATATTCCCGACATCTTAGTTTGTTTGAGCTCCTAGAACAGAACACCATTTCTTATAAACAGCAGAAACTTACTGCTCACAGTTCTGGAGATGGGAAGTCCAGGTTTGGGCATGTCCAGGCATTGGTGAAGAGCCTCTTGAGACTGCTGACTTCTCTATGTACACTTCCTCACATGGTAGAAGGGGCAAGGGATTCCTTCTAAGATTTCTTTTATAAGAACACTAATCCCATTCATGAGGACTCTAATCACATCTCAAAGGCCCCACTTCTAATCCCATTGGGGTTAGGAATTCACAGTAAAAATTTGCGGGATATACAAACGTTCAGACCACAACACTGGAATACAGGAGGAGAATAATATTAAATATTTACTAAATGGGCATATACCAAAATAACGTGCAAAATTATCCTAAGTCCTTAAGCCCTGACCTACAAGAAGTTTACAACTTTAGGCAAGAGTAACATCTGGACATAAATCCATTGCAAACCTCCTTGGACTTCAGCCTTGAAAGCCTGCAGAACTTTAAGTCCAGTTTTCTCCCAAATATTTAGACTATTTCCTTGAATAATATTTGGGCTTGCTTCATTTCCTTCCTTTCGGTTTCTGCAGTCTCCCTCCTGGTGCATGAAATTATAATTTCTTGCTAGAAATATTTCTAGGAGCTCCAGTGCCTCCTTTTATTTATTAATTAATTCATCCTAACTCCAGTGACAAATATATATATTTAGAGGCCTGGTACACGAAATTCATGCACAGGGGCTGGGGGATGTCCCTTAGCCCAGCCTGCACCCGCTCCAATCTGGGACTCCTCGAGGGATGTCCTACTTCCTGTCTAGGCCCGATCCTGGTAGGATCAGGCCTAAATGGGGAATCGGACATCCTTCTCACAATCCAAGACTGCTGGCTCCAAACTGCTCACCTGCCTGCCTCCCTGATTGCCCCTAACCACTTCTGCCTGCTAGCCTGATCACCCACTAACCACTACCCTGCCAGCCTAATTGATGTCTAACTGCTCCCCTGCCAGCTTATTTGCCCCCAATTTCCCTCTTCTGCCAGCCTGGTCACCCCTAACTGTTCTCCCCTGCAGGCTTGATTGCACCCAACTGCCCTCCCTTGCAGGCCTGGTCCTTCCCAACTGCACTCCCCTGCTGGCCTGATCACCCACAACTACCCTCCTTTGCAGGGTCTGGAACCTCCAATGGCCCTCCCCTAATGACCATCTTGTGGTGGCCATCTTGTGTCCACATGGGGGCAGGATCTTTGACCACATGGGAGCAGCTCTCTTGTGTGTTGGAGTGGTGGTCAATCTGCAAATTACTCTTTTATTAGATAGGATAGAGGCCTGGCGCATGGGTGGGGGCCAGCTGGTTTGCAGAGTGTCCCAGATCAGGGTGGGGGTTCCCTTGGGGTGAGGGGTGGCCTGGGCAAGGGGCCTGTGGAGGTTTGCAGGCTGGCCATGCCCTCCATTGACCCAAGCAGAGGCCCTGGTATCTGGAATTAATCTATGTCTACAATTGAAACTTTGTAGCCTGGAGTGGAGCCAAGCCTTCTGCTTGCTCTGAGGCAGCAGCCATTTCTGTTTGAAACATTATAGCTTAAGAGTGGACGGCTAGGCAAGCAATGGCAGAGTGAAAGCTTGGCTTCCTCCGTTGCCAGGGAAACCCAAGCCTCTGTTCTCTCCAGCTCAGTGGCTGCCAATATTTCTGTATTTTATAATTGAAACTTTGTAACATTGAGTGGAGGCCTGGCTGGCGGAAAGCTTGGCTTCCTCTGTTGCCAGGGAAACCCAAGCCTTCCTCCTGCTCTCAGTGGCGGGAGCCATCTTGGTTGGGGTTTATTTGCATAATTTGCTCCTGATTGGCTGGTGGGCATCGGCTGTGGACATGGCTTGAGGGTGTGGCGAAGGTACAGTCAAGTTTGCATATTACTCTTTTATTAGATAGGATATATATATATATATATATATATATATATATATATACCTAATAATGCAACTTTCCTACTCAGAAATGTGTTCAGGTTCCCAACTACATCACCATGAAACTTTATCTCCTTAGCTTGGAGACCCCCTAACAGGACTGGTCTTATTAATCAACCATTTAGTGACACAATTGTAACCTTTCAGCTATACACTATAGTTAGTTAAACCTTCTTGCTGTGCCTTGAACTACAACTTGGGTTTTTACACCTACACATACCTCACCTATCCTATCTAATAAAAGAACAATATGCAAATTAACCATCACTCTGCGATAAAATGGTGGCACCCTTAGCCACTCAAAATGGATATAGGACTTAAACATAAGAAGGGAAACCATAAAAATACTAGAGGGATCCATAGGCAGAGAAATCTCAGACATATGCCAAAGTAATTTCTTCACCAATGCTGCTCCTAGGGCAACGGGAGCTAAAGAGAAAATAAACAAATGGGACTACATCAAAATAAAAAGCTTTTTCACAGCAAAAGAAATCAACAAAACAACAAGAAAGCCCACTGTATGGGAGAACATATTTGCAAATGTTATCACTGATAAAATTTTAATCTCCAACATCTACAGGCAACTTATACAACTTAATAAAAGGAAGATAAATGATCCAATAAAAAAATGGGCAACGGACCCAAATAGAACCTTTTTGAAAGAAGACAGAAGGAAGGCTTCTGGGATGGGCTGGATCCAGAAACCAATCTCTCTCTCATTTGGTTCTACTTTTTCCTTTGTTGGATTTACTTTCAGGCAGCTCTGATTCATACACTCGCATGATCTTCAGCACCTCTAAGTATACATTCCATGAGCTCAGAAGCTCCAAAGTAAAAAAATAAAAATTAAGTTCCTTTTCCTCAAACTTTGCAACAAAAATTGTGAAATCAAGTCTCATTGGGCCAACTGGAGGCACAATCTGAGTGTCCTTTCCCTTTTGACCTGTACCTGGGGAATGGGACAGGGCGGGCTATATCTGGGGAGTAGGCTCACTGAAGCCATGTGGATTGGGAAAACAGTAGTAGGTGGTTTTCTAATAGAAAATTGAGAAGGCCACTTCCATTTCTTAATAGAAAATGTGAAGAATAATTACAGACCAATGGCAGTGCTACTATTTTCCAGTTTGGGGTATAAAGTCTGAAAAACATGACTTTTGACTTTTGGATAGTCAAATTTAGTCAGTCAAGTGTTCTTTTTACACATTTCACATTTTTGTCCATGCAAAACACATGATGCTAAATCAGAGCAGTGATTATTTAGTCTTGCATGTAAGAATGTTTTTTGAGAGAACTTAGAATGGCATCAACATAAAAAAAGATAGGCCCAGCTTTTCAGGCCCTCATCAGTAAGATACAGACTTTATCAACCCTACCTAGCAGGTTGGTGGGGAGTTAGAGCCAGTTTAGGATTAAATGTCTAAGGGTGTCTTCCTCAGTAGACTCTTCACAAAAGTGTAGGAATTAAAGTGTCTGAAATTAAAAAAGAGAAAAAATAAAATAAAATAAAATAAATAAATAAAATGAAATAAAATAAAGTGTCTGAATTTACATCCTTATGTGATAGACCTGCAGTGGATCTTTGAATAATAAGAGGCCAATAATGTTCATACATGTTCTTTCCAATAAGGTAAACTTGTGATTTAAAATATGTGAAGTGCGGAAACTGGTTTGGCTCAGTGGATAGAGCGTCAGCCTGTGGACTGAAAGGTCCCGGGTTTGATTCTGGTCAAGGGCATGTACCTTGGTTGTGGGCACATTCCCAGTGGCGGTTGTGCAAGAGGCAGCTGATCAATGTTTCTCTCTCATCGGTGTTTCTGACTTTCTATCCCTCTCGCTTCCTCTCTCTGTAAAAGATCAATAGAATATATTTTTAAAAACATGTGAACTATATACATGGCTAATTCTCCACATACTCGTCCTTTCTCTTTTCTTTCTTCTCCTTCTCCTTCTCCTTCTCCTTCTCCTTCTCCTTCTCCTTCTCCTTCTCCTTCTCCTTCTCCTTCTCCTTCTCCTTCTCCTTCTTCTTCTCCTTCTCCTTCTCCTTCTCCTTCTCCTTCTCCTTCTCCTTCTCCTTCTCCTTCTCCTTCTCCTTCTCCTTCTCCTTCTCCTTCTCCTCCTTCTCCTTCTCCTTCTCCTTCTCCTTCTCCTTCTCCTTCTCCTTCTCCTTCTCCTTCTCCTTCTCCTTCTCCTTCTCCTTCTCCTTCTCCTTCTCCTTCTCCTTCTCCTTCTCCTTCTCCTTCTCCTTCTCCTTCTCCTTCTCCTTCTCCTTCTTCTTCTTCTTCTTCTTCTTCTTCTTCTTCTTCTTCTTCTTCTTCTTCTTTTTTTTTTTGAAATCCTCAACAAAATTCTAGCAAATCGGATCCAGCAGTACCTCAGAAAGATCATACACCATCACCAAGTAGGATTTATGCCAGGATGCAAGGATGATACAATATCCACTATATCCATAAACTTGATACATCACATAAACAAATTGAGAGATGAAAATCACATAGTCATATCAATTGATGCAGAAAAAGCATTTGACAAAATTCAACAACCTTCCTTGATAAAAACTCTCAGCAAGGTGGGAATATAAGGGTCATACCTAACTAAACATAATAAAAGCCATATATAACAAACTTAGAGCCAACATCATACTCAATGGGCAAAAACTAAAACCATTTCCCCTAAGAATAGGAAAAAGACAAGGATGTCCACTCTCACCACTCCTGTTCGACATAGTACTGGAAGTATTAGCCATTGCGATTAGACAAGAAGAAACAAAAGGCATCCAAATTGGAAAAGTAGAAGTAAAACTGTCCTTATTTGTAGATGACATGATATTGTACACAGAAAACCCTAAAGATTTCATCCAAAAATTATTAGACTTAATAAATGAATTCAACAATGTAGCAGGATACAAAATTAACACCAAGACATCTATGGCATTTCTATACATCAATAGTGAACTTACATAAAAAGAGACTAAAAAAGCAATCCCATCCATTGCACTAAAAAAAATAAGATACCTAGGAATAAACTTAACTAAGGAGGTAAAAGACCTGTACTCAGAAAACTACAGGACACTGAAAAAAGAGATAGAGGAAGATATAAACAGATGGAAGAACGTACTGTGTTCATGGATTAGTAGAATCAACATCATTAAAATGTTCATACTACCCAAAGCAATCTATAGATTAAATGCACTCCCCATTAAAATACCAATGGCATATTTCACAGACCTAAAACGAACTTTCCAAAAATTCATTTGGAATAAAAAAGACCCTGAATAGCTGCAGCAATACTGAGAAAGAACAAAGTAGGTGGGATCTCAATACCAGATATCCAGCTGTATTGCAAAGCCACTGTCCTCAAAACAGCCTGGTACTGGCACAATAACAGACATATATATATCAAAGGAATAGAATAGAGAACCTAGAAATTGACCCAAACCACTATGCTCAGTTAATATTTGACAAAGGAGGCATGAACATACAATGAAGTCAAGATAGTATCTTCAATAAATTGGACAAATACATGCAAAAAAATGAAACTAGACCACCAACTTACACCAGACACAAAAATAAGCTCAAAATGGATAAAGGACTTATGCATAAGATGGAAAGCCATACTAGAGGAATCTACAGGCAGCAAAATCTCAGAGATATGCCCAAGCAATTTCTTCATTGATACAGCTCCTAGGGCAATGGAAACTAAAGAGAAAATAAACAGATGACACTACATCAAAATAAAAAGCTTTTGCACAGCAAAAGAAACCATCAACAAAACAACAAGAAAGCCCACTGCTTGGGAGAACGTATTTGCCAATATTATCATGGATAAGGGTTTAAACTTATTTTCTTATTTGTATATATGTATACATGTGTATACATGCGTGTATGAGTATAAACTCATATATATATATACATATGCATATATATACACATATGTTCATATATAAATAAAATAAAGAACAAGTATTTATAGAGCTAGGCATGTATATAATTCACAGATATACTCAATATAATCATATGGTTGACACAACTTCTTCAGGTAATGAGTTTTATATATCTACTACATGTTTTAACAATTTGTCTTTAAAGTATACAACTAATTTAGATCACAATTCCAAGGACCAGGTTTACCTTCTAGTATTGAACTTTGTTAAATTCTCAGATTGTGCTCAATAAATATTAAATTATGACCATAATATTATAGGAAACAAAGTGAATAATTTAAAAAATCAAGTCATATCCAGGGGGAAAATTAATTGGTCATTTATAGAAAACTAAATCACTAGCCATTCTGATGTCAAATCTTCTACCAAAATAGACCATAAGAAAAAGAACAAGACAGACTATAAGAAAAAGAACAATCTCGCTAGCTGGTTTGGTTCAATGGATAGAGTGTTAGCCTGCAGATTGAAGCGTCTTGGGTTTACTTCCAGTCAAGGGCACATACCTGATCAACCTTCCATGTCCCTCCCGGCTCTGGTCATGCACCAGTGGGATCCCTCAGCCTGCGCTCTCTTGCAATCTGGGACTAGTAGGGGGATGTTGGAGAGCAGGTTTCAGCCCAATCTCCCTCAACATAGGAGCTTCTCCCTGGTGGTCAGTGTGATCCCACAGACGGAGTGCTGCTCAACCAGAAGCCAGGCTCATGCAGAAGCCAGAGCACAGCAGTGGTGGTGAGAGCCTCTTCTGCCTCCATGGCAGTCGGACACCTGTCAAGGGCTCCCAGACTGCGAGAGAGTACAGGCCAGGCTGAGGGACCACCCTTCACCCTGAGTGCATGAATTTCATGCACTGGGCCTCTAGTCCTATATAATAAAAGCCTTGTTGGTGTCACATGACATCCTTGCGTGACACTCTCAGGTGACATCGTCACAAGATGGCCACCTCAAGATGTTGCCACAACATGGCAAGCAGGGGAGGGCAGTTGGGGGCAACCAGGCCTGCAGGGGAGGGCAGTTGGGGGCAACCAGGCCTGCAGGGGAGGGCAGTTGGGGGTGATCAGTATGGGGCATGCAGGAGGTAGCCCATTGATGATTATCTCTCATTATTGATGTTTCTATTTCTTCCTTCCTCTCTGAAATCAATAAAAAACATATTTAAAAATAAAGAAAAAGAACAATGTCCCAAGTAGATTACACATTATAGGCAGTGTACTAATTTCTGTAATCCTTAGTTATATAGATGTCTAATAGTGTAAAATCTGGACACTATAGTATACATTCCTGAGGTAGGGTGTGGCAACTTAATTTTAGCATTTTAACCATAATTTTAGGTTTCTTACAATTCAAATATCTACTGGATGAACTTTTAGACAAACCTATTCATTTTTATAATAAACTAGAGACCTGGTACACAAAATTTGTGCATGGAGGGTACAGGGAGACGTGTCCCTCAGCCCAGCTTGCACCTAGTCCAATCTGGGACCCCTTGGGGGAATGTCCAACTCAGAATCCAGGACTGCTGGTTCCTAACTCCTCACCTGCCTGCCTGCCAGATTACTACTAGCTGCTTCTTCCTGCCAGCCTGATCACCTCCTAACTATTCCCCTAATGGCTTAATTGACGCCTAACTGCTCCACTGCCAACCCAATCACCCCCAACTACCCTCCCCTGCTGGTCTGGTAGCCCCCAACTGCCCTCTCCTGCCAGCTGGATGGTCCCCAACCATCTTCCCCTGTCAGCCCAGATGCACCCAACTGCCCTCCGATGCAGGCCCAGTCACCCCCAACTGCCCTCCCCTGATAGCCTGATTTCCCCCAACTGTCCTCCCTGACAGCCCAATCATCCCCAACTGCCTTCCCCTGCTGGCCTGATCTCACCCCAACTGCCCTTCCCTGCCAGCCTGGTTGCCCCTAACTGCCCTTCCCTCCTGGCCTGGTCACACCTAACTTACCTCCCCTGCTGGCCCGATGGCCCCCAACCCCCTCCCCCGCACCAGCCCCAATGGCCCCAACTGTTGTCCCCTGCTAGCCTGGTCACACTCAACTGCCCTCCCCTGCAGGCCCAGTTGCCCCCAACTGCTCTCCCTTGCTGGTCTTGTCACTCCCAACAGCCCTCCCCTGCGGGCCTAATGGCCCCCAACTGACCTCCCCTGCACGCCTGGTCACTCTCAACTGCCCTCCCCTACCAGCCATGTTGTGGCAAGCATCTTGTGGTGGCCTTCTTGTGATGATGTCACCTGAGGGTGTCACATGAGGGTGTTATGTGACACCACCAAGGCTTTTATTATATAGGACTAGAGGCCCAGTGCATGCACTCAGGGTGAAGGGTGGTCCCTCAGCCTGGCCTGTATTCTCTTGCAGTCTGGGAGCCCTTGGCAGGTGTCTGACTGCCATGGAGGCAGTAGAGGCTCTCACCACCACTGCTGTGCTCTGGCTTCTGCGTGAGCCTGGCTTCTGGCTGAGCAGCACTCCCTCTGTGGGAGCATATTGACCACCAGGGGGAACTGGGCTGAAACTTGCTCTCCAACATCCCCCAATTGGCCCCAGATTGTGAGAGGGCACAGGCTGAGGGACCCCACTGGTGCATGATGAGTGCCAGGAGGGACATGGAAGGTTGACCAGCTGCAGAGCAACTGCAGGAGGACTTCAGGATGTGTCCAGCACATCTCACTCAGTCCTGATTGGCTGGACCCCAGCAGCTAGCTAACCTACCAGTTGGAGTGTCTGCCCCTTGGTGGTCAGTGCAAGTCATAGCAACTGGTCAATCAGTCAACTGTCTGCCCCCTAGTGGTCAGTGCACATCATAGTGAGCAGTTGAGCAGCCTTAACATAGCATTAGCATATTATGCTTAGATTGGTTGGACAACTGGACAACCGGACACTTAGCATATTAGGCTTTTATTATATAGGATTAGACCTCAGACCTGTGTATATATACTAATATAAGGACGCATTTGTTGCAATCTGGCTAAAAAAATACCAATACCAATAGTAAATTTATGGGGTTTTCTTGCTAAATGCAAGGAGAAACTATAAAATTTCAGCACACTAGTCCATAAATGTGGAACCCCATGGTGAATATAGAATAAAATGAAATGAGACATATCTGAAATGTAGCTGTTGTATATTTACATGCTAATCATACCTTGAAGCATACCATTGTTGGTTGGTTGGTTTTTTAAGTAACAGAAGCAATAAAATACTATTATGGATTAATCTTGTGCCAAATTTTGTTTTTTAATCAAATCTATTTTGAGCTAAGAAAAAAAGCAAAAATGCAAATGAAGAACCTAATCCTTCAGATCTTGTGAATTTGTAAGGGATGGTATACTTCAAAGATTTTTTTTATAGAAAGCTCATAAACTAAAAATCATCAAAAGGCACAGCAAAACATACTTATATGTAAACCTTTTAATTTTTTATTCCATATAAACTTTCAGCAGCATAAAAGTTTTTAGGAGGGAGGGTTTGACAACTCTTAAAATAATTGTTTACTAAATAAATACTGATCTAATTTAATTTCTCACATGTACGAAACTCAGACTGGAAGTGAGAATTCAGGTGTCTTACACAGCAAACAAAACCAAACAAAAACAAGAAAACCACGTTTGAGAGCCAGTGCTCTCGAATATGCAGACGCATCCTCTCCGGCCTGATCCACCACTTAGCACAAAGGATGGTGAGTTTTTGCAAGGCTTGTTTGTGTAGCATTCCCCTGTGTGCTTTCCCCAGCTGGGATGGAATATTCATTAGTAGACCTAAACAAACTCTTAGAACATTTTTATCTCAAAGGGAGAAAATGCTATTCAAACAGGCTGCAAATGAAGAAATCCACCATCTTGTTTGATGTTTGTGTAGTGCTTTGACAGGTTTCAGGCAGGGTCTACTCCCATCTGGCCACTGTTTTAAACTTGACGGGCAGTTGTATAGCTATAACACAGACGCTTCCTATAAAATACCAATCCACCCACTATGAATGTAAAATGCAAACATTTTCATGGACACCAACTATATAATATTGGGCATTGCATTTTACTATATAAGATTACACTTTGTAGAAGGTCATGATAACATGTCTTTATAATGATAATTCTTCTTAGAATTCAAAGCATAAGACTGTGCTTTCGTTTCTGTCCTGAAGCCAGAGAGCACAGAAAATATTGGGGGGCAAAGTGTATACTGTTAGTGAAATATGTAAAACAGGTAGTTGGGGCATGCATCTTTCATAAGACTATCTTATACTACTTAGAAGCAAATATATCTTAAGAAAGCATTTTGTATTATTTCAAAATGTGTGTGTGGGTGTGTGTGTGTGGGTGTGTGTGTGTGTGTAAACACACATACACACATAACCATAAGTAAAATTAGAATACATAAAATTGAAAGTTTACATTAAGATTGTAATGTAATAATGCAAAGAAATTTTAAGATGCTCTTACTATTAATGCGATTACTTTTGTTCAGTTGGATGAGAATAGTTATTGAAAAGATGAGTTTTCAGTATTTGTGCTGAAGTGGAAAAGTGAAATGTGTGCCATAGCCCATAGGTACTGTGTAGGAAGTCATCAAATACAGAACTCTACACCCAGATGAAACAGAGGAATTTCAAATTCCATACCTTGAAAATTAAGCTCAGTATTTAACCCCAACAAAATTGTCTCCATTTATTTTCTAGTTTGATTCACAATATATTTTCTGTGGTAGGCAGAATCCTACAATGACCCACACTCTTTATTATTATTATTATTATTATTATTATTATTTAGTTATAAAGGCAGTGTTTATTTTTATTTTTGTTTAAAGTATTACAAATAGTAGTACATATGTCTCCTTTCCCCCCCCCACTGATCTTCCCCTGACCTACCCTCCCTTACCTCAGCAGTGTCTTGTGTCCATTAGTTATGCTTATATGCATGCACACAAGTTCTCCAGTTGATCTCTTACCTCCCCCCGTAACCCTCCCCAAACTTCCTGCTGTAATTTGACAGTCTATTCAATGCTTCTCTGCCTCTATATCTATCTTTTTGTTCATCAGGTTATAATGTTCTTTATTATCCATAAATGAGTGAGATCGTGTGGTATTTTTCTTTCACTGACTGGCTTATTTCACTTAGCATAATGCTCTCCAGTTCTATCCATGCTGCTGCAAATGTCAAGAATACCTTCTTTTTCTATAGCAGCATAGTATTCCATTGTGTAAATGTATCATAGTTTTCTAATTCACTCATCTGCTGATGGGCACTTGGGCTGTTTCCAATTGTTAGCTATTGTAAATTGCACAGCTATGAGCATAGGGGTGCATATATTCTTTCTGATTAGTATTTCTGATTTCTTAGGATCTATTCCTAGATGTGGGATCACTGGGTCAAATGGCAGCTCCATTTTTTAATTTTTGAGGAAATGCCATACTATTTTCCACAACGGCTGCACCAGTCTGCATTCCCACTAGCAGTGAAGTAGGGTTCCTTTTTCTGCTCATCCTCACCAGCGCTTGTCATTTGTTGATTAGTTGATAATAGCTGTTCTGACAGGTGTGAGATAGTACCTCACTGTTGTTTTGATTTGCATCTCTTAGATGATTAGTGACTTTGAGCATGTTTTCATATGTCTCTTGGGTTTCTGAATGTCCCCTTTCAAAAAATGTCTATTTAAGTCCTTTGCCCATTTTTTTTATTGTATTGTTTATCTTCCTTTTGTTAAGTTGTATGCATTTTCTGTAAATGTTGGATATTAAACTCTTATTGAAGATAATATTGGCAAATATGTTCTCCCATGCAGCAGGCTTTATTGTTGTTTTGTTGATGGTTTCTTTTGCTGTGCAGAAACTTTTTATTTTGATGTAGCCCCATTTTTTATTTTCTCCTTAGTCTCCACTGCACTAAGATCTGTGTCTGTAAAGATATTGCTATGACATATGTCTGCTATTTTGCTGCCCATGGAGTCTTGTAGAATTTTTATGGTTTCCCATCTTACATTCAAATCCTTTAGCCATTTTGAGTTTGTTTTTGTGTATGGTGTAAGTCGGTGATCTGGTTTCATTTTTTTGCATGTATCTGGCCAAATTTCCCAGTGCCACCTATTATAAAGAGATTGTTTTGACTCCATTGAATGCTCTTGCCTTCTTTGTCAAATATATTAATTGAGAATAATGGCTTGGATCAATTTCTGGGTTCTCAATTCTGTTCCATTGATCTATATGTCTGTTCTTGTGCCAGTACCAGGCAGTTTTGAGAACTGTGGCTTGGTAATATAGCTTGATATGTGGTATGGAGATACCTCCAACTTTGTTCATTGTTCCCAGTGTAGCTGCAGCTATTCAGGATGTTTTTTCTTTTTTTAATTCCAGATGAATTTTTGGAGAATTTGCTCTAAATCTTTGAAATATGCCATTGGTATTGCATTGAATCTATAGATTGCTTTAGGTAATATGGACATTTTAAGATGTAGATTCTACCAATCCATGAACATTTGTTTATGTCTTCCTCTATCTCTTTTTTCAATGTCCTGTAGTTTTCTGAGTACAGGTCTTTTACCTCCTTAGTTAAGTTTACTCCTAGGTATCTTAATTTTTTTTTTTTTTGGTGAAATGGTAAATGGGATTTGTTTTTTCATTTCTCTTTCTGTGAGTTCATTATTGGTGTATAAAAAGGCTATAGACACATTGTGGAAAGCCAAGACGGCAGCATAGGTAAACA
This sequence comes from Antrozous pallidus, assembly GCA_027563665.1. Classification (NCBI taxonomy): domain Eukaryota; kingdom Metazoa; phylum Chordata; class Mammalia; order Chiroptera; family Vespertilionidae; genus Antrozous; species Antrozous pallidus. The sequence goes on along the minus strand of CM050519.1, from coordinate 57,546,131 downwards.
CCTAAAATGCTGCCTTGCACAACTATTTCAAAAGTGCAACTAAAAGACAAAAGTCTATCGCTCAGAACTACGGGAAAGTTGGCCGAATGGAAGTTCTGCAACTAGAAGAGAAGAGAAAAGAGCATTAAGACGTGAAAAGCGCTGAAAAGTTGAGGTTCAGAAGCACAAGAACCTGGATGGCGGCGGGTGACTTTGGGTGCTGCTTTTTTCAACCCAAAGGGAAACAAGCTCCTGATTACTCTGGACTCCAGTTTCTGGGGAGATGCTGGTGACCCAGACTCCTACGGGGAGAAGCTGGACTGTCTGCCATCGGGTCAGAAAGTGATGGTGGCTCCCTTGTAGAGGTGCCTGCAGCAAACACTCTTCATTGCGCGGGGGCGTGGGACGTGGGGACTTGGAAATGTGGAGATGCAGAGAGGGCTGAGTGGCAGCCGTCACTGTTTGCCACACCCTAGCTTACTGACTCCCTGAGACCCCACCCCGCATAATCTGCAAACCCGCCTGAGCTGTGCACAGTGACATTTGCATATAAATGCCTGCACTATTGCAGCTTAATCTAACAAACTGCAGCTCTGGTCAGACAGCTCCAAACCCCAAGCAAAGAGGAGAAAACTGTGGTTCTCACTGTAGCTCCTGCTGCGTTGCCTCAAACAGTAGTTGACCTGCAATGCATTGGAGATCTAGAAGCTAGTGTATCTAGAGAACAGTGTGAGATGACACCAGAATTCAACTGCTCACATCCATAAGTGACACATTCAAGAGCAGACTTGGTGAGCACCAAAGCCCCACTGAAGCAAGTCCTGCCCCATAGATGTGTCTCCAGTACAGCAGTTCTTCCACTCCATTAACACAGGGAAGCAGCAAAATGGGGAGACAAAGAAACATGTCACAAATGAAAGAAATAGAGGAAAGCAGACTACTAAACATAGAGTTCAGGACCACAATTATATGGTTACTCAAAAATCTTTTAAAAACTGCTGAGAAACTTGATGAGACCTTCAAGGACCTTAATGAGAATGCCAAGAAAATGGAAAAGAACCAGTCAGAAATTAAGCATACACTGACTGATATAACGAATATACAGAAATTCAACAGTAGATCAAAGGACTCCAAGAATCAAACCAAAGATCTGAAATTTGAGGAGACAAAAAACACCCAACTAAAGAAACAAAAAGAAAAAAGAATCCAAAAATATGAAGATAGTGCAAGGAGCCTCTGGGACAACTTTAAGCGTACCAACATCCAAATTATTGGGGTGCCAGAAAAAAAGAGAGAGCAAAATATTGAAAACCTATTAGAAGAAATAATCACAGAAAACTTTCCTTACCTGGTGAAAGAAATACACTTACAAGTCCAGGAAGCACAGAGAACCCCAAACAAGAGGATCCAAAGAGGATCACACCAAGACACATCATAATGAAAATGCCAAGGGCAAAAGACAAAGAGAGAATCTTGAAAGCAGCAAGAGAAAAACAGCTGGTTACCTACAAGGGAGTGTCCATATGACTGTCAGTTGATTTCTCAATAGAAACTATGCAGGCCAGAAGGGAGTGACAAGAAATATTCAAAGTGATGAATAGCAAGAACCTACAACCAAGATTACCCAGCAAGGCCATCATTCAGAAATGAAGTTTAAATAAAGAACTTCACAGACAAGAAAAAGCTAAAGAAGTTCATCACCACCAAACCAGGAGTATATGAAATGCTGAAGGGTATTCTTTAAGAAGAGTGCAGAAACCAATAAAAAATATATATTTTAAAAATCATACACTGTTCAATACTAATATAATCTTTGAAAAAAAAGTCAATTTTATTAAACAAATATTTTCATGATGGCTCATTGGGCCAACAAAACAATAACCAATGCAATTTCTCTTTGTCCTGAGGTCTGCCCAGTTTGTATATGGATTAACATTTTATATACCCCATAACATTTGTATACAAAACCATTAGGTATATGTGGAAACATAACAAACATTGATTCATATTTTAGAATTTAATTGTTAAAATTTTTCAAGAAAAAAATAATTGTAACAAGAGAACTATAAGTTAATGTAACACACTATTCCTGAAGAGAGCATTTTATGACTCTTACCAATGACACACCTCTATTGGAGGTCATTGTTAACATGTTTTACAAAATACAAGGTTAAATATTTGTAAAGGGACCAAAAAATGCTGAAAAAGTACACTTGTTAATAACGGAATGAATAGAGGAACCAAGATGGCGGCATAGGCAAAACACCTATCTTACCGTCATACACAGCAATTTTAAAACTACAACTTAATGAAAGAACAAACACCTTCCAGAAAGCTGGCCGAGTGAAAATTCCACAAATAAAAGTGAAGATAAGACACTGTGACTTGGAGGAGCGGCCGAGGACAGCGTTGAAGATTCATGCGGAGAGAGGTTTGGAGCGCGCGCGCCACAGATAGGGCAGGTGGCTGAAAATCGGCCAGTTTTCTCGAACGGAGAGACAAAGACATCCCACTGGACTGATTCTCCAGCTCTGGGCAAAGTCCAAGGAAACCACTATCATATGGGGTAAAAACTGGACAGTGGGAGGGCACCCCAAAGCTCGGGCACTGCAAGGATCTGCCGGCTTGTGGAGAAAGCGAGCTTGCTCGTGAGCTTGGGAACAGCACAGCTGCGTAACTGCATAGAGAGCGCTCGCGACTTGCTCTCTCATCCGGGAAACCGTTAGACTGCTTTGTTTTACGACCCTGGGTGAGACGTTGCGTGTGCAGACGCATTTGGGGAGAGTCTGAATTCCCCGGCAGCCGGTGGAGCTTGGCAGCGGCTCTCTCTCAGAGGTGCTGGCAGCCATTGCCCCCAGCACAGAGTCCCTGGGGCCATATAGGGCAGAGCTAACGCTGTCTGCTTGGCCCTGAGACTCCACCCATCCAACCTGAGCACAGCTGAACTTTACAGACAATTGGCCTGGAGGTCAACCCCTCCAAGTGCTAACAACGATTAACCTGAGCTTAACTTCAGCAAGACTGTGCAACCCATATCCACCTCAGGTAACTGAGGAGGCTGACCCACTGTCCCTTGTAGGAAGTCTACCACACAGAGCTAATTGACCAACTCAGGGAAGCAGCCACCATGCAGAGACATGGAAAGAAATCAGATGTGAAAGAAATGGAGGTAAAAAAACGACTGGACATGGAATTCAAAACCATGGTTATAGGGCTTCTCAAGAGGCTCCAACAAAAGGTCGAGGCCTATAAGGAAATAAGCAAGACCGCAAAGGAAATGAATGAGACCCTCAAGGATATCAATAAGACCTGCAAGGAAATGATCAAGACCAATGTGGAAATGATCAAGACCAACGTGGAAATGAATGAGTCCTACAAGGAAATGAAGGAGACCCTCAAGGATATGAAGGAGACTCTCAAGGATATGAAAAAGGACCAACCAGAAATTAAGCATACACTGACTGAAATAAAAAATATTATACAAAGACCTAAAAGTGCTCTGGAGCACCCCAAGAACCAAGTTAAAGATTTGAAATACAAAGAGGTAAAATCCACTCAGCTGAAAAAGCAAGAAACCAAAAGAATCCAAAAAATTGAAGATAGTGTTAGGGGCCTCTGGGACAACCTCAAGAATACCAACATCCAAATTATAGGGGTGCCAGAAAAAGAGAGAGAGCAAGACAATGAAAACCTATTTGAAGAAATAGTGACCGAAAACTTCCCACACCTGGTGAAAGAAATAGACTTGGGAGTCCAAGAAGTGCACTGAACCCCAATATATAGGAACCCTAAGAGGACCACACCAAGGCACATCATAATTAAAATGCCAAGAGCAAAAGACAAAGAGAGAATATTAAAAGCAGCAAGAGAAAAACAGTTAGTTACCTATAAGGGAGCACCCATACGATTGTCAGCGGATTTCTCAACAGAAACAATGCAGGCCAGACGGGAGTGGCAAGAAATATTCAAAGTGATGAATAGCAAGAATCTACAACCAAGATTACTCTATCCAGAAAAGCTATCATGCAGAATTGATGGTCAGATAAAGTGCTTCACAGATAAGAAAAAGCTAAAGGAGTTCATCACCACCAAACCAATATTATATGAAAGATATTCTTTAAGAAGAGGAAGAAGAAAAAGATAAAAGTGTAAATTAGGAACACCAAATACACATCTATCAACAAATGAATCTAAAAATCAAGTGAATTAATAAGCTGATGAACAAGGTAAACTGGTGAATGTAACAGAATTACGGACATAAAGAGGGAATGGACTGACAACTCTTGGGGAGAAAGGGGGTGTGGGAAGTGCAGCAAGAGACTGGACAAAAATCTGCAGCTATGGGAGAGGACAGTGGAGGGGGTGAGGGCGGAGGGTGGGATGGGTACCATGTGGAGAGGAATTATACGGGGGAAAAAAGGGAACAATGTAATTAATAAACTGAACAATAAAGATGAAAAAATAACAGAATGAATAAATATACAACTAAAATCTTATAACAAAATGTAAGCAAAGAATCTTAGTTTCTTTAACACATCTCAAGAAAAGTATACTTTCAAATATATATATAATATTGATTTCAGAGAGGAAGGGAGAAGGATAGAGAAATAGAAACTTTAATGATGAGAAAGAATTGTTGATCTGCTGCCTCCTGCACACTCACCGTTGGGGATTGAGTCTGCAACCGGGGCATGTGCCCTTGATTCATGGTTCTACGCTCAACCACTGAGCCACACTGGCCAAGCACAAAGTATAATACTTAATAAAAATAAATGGTAACATGGTTGATGAGAAAGAGGCTATGTTACCAGTAAAAAAACAAAACAAAACAAAACAAAAACAACAAAAAACACCAAAATAGCTGTATAGTGATCTAGAAAAAAATTGAATGCCTTTTTCTTCTCCTCTTTGCAAACACAGTGTAAGCAGAACCAGTGCAAGATCCCTCCCAAAGTGTTTTCCCTCCTACTCCTCTTCCAAAGGGGTTAAGAATGTTCTGGAAAGTTTGTCAAAGCCTTTTTTTGCAAACATGAGAGAGGCCCGGAATGTCCCTATACAGTATAAAATACTGCATAGTTTTAATGAAAAGAAGGGAGAAGAGTGTAGCAGCTAATTAGCTTTAGAGCCTGACAGGCTGGTTCTGTCACTTAACTGTGTAACAGTGGGTAAATTAATTAATCTATTTCAACTCATTTCCTCCCAAGGTTGTTGAGAGGATTACATTCAATAATGTGTACTTGGCCACTGCCTTGAACTCTGTAAGTAACAAGTAAGTTGTCACTGCTAGTTTCTTTTTTGGATTTTCCCCAAACTAGGTGAAGCAAACACAAAATAAACATGCCAAAGTAAGCTCATGGTTTTCAAATTGAGTGCATTTAAAATTACTTAATAACCATAATCTTCATTGCATCCCTGAATGCTGGGAGTATGAAACAGTAGAAAGGGCATATTTCACTGGATTCTAGTCTTGGCTCTGCCTCTATGTGACGTGGGATCTGCAGCAAATTATTTACTCCCAGAGGCTCTAGATCTCTTATCCATAAGATGTGGGGATTGTTTTAAGAGAAACTCTAAGACTCCTTTTCAAATCTATGATTTTAAGATTTGACTAAGTAATATGCAGTAATTGCCACAAAGCTCAGTTAGAAGGAGTCAATTATTTAGGGCAAAATGTTTCACATCCCCTCACTCCACTCTAGCACTTAGGGAAGGTGCCAGAGCCTTGGCAAAGTAGGTACTTGAGTCATTTAACCAATCAATCAGAAAGCTCTCGCAAACTCTTATTAATCTATAAGACATTACACTTAACATGGCAGAAATGTCTCCAAATAGGTAATTTGAGTGTCACTTGGATTGGTGGGAAGATGGTGGCCTCTGGTACTTTTCAGGTTGATCTCCCACTGTAATACCTTTATCACCTGAACTAAGTCTCCTAACAAATTATCACATGACACCTCTCTTCACTAAACTCAGTTGTAACATCTACAACTTAATTGTTTGGATGGTATAGAGCATCTGGATATTAGTTCAAATCCTGGATGTACTGGATAAGGAAGTTTCCTTATTTTTCAAAATTCTCAATTGAAGAGAGTAATACTTGTATTTCACGACCTTGAAATTGAATGCATCTAATAGTGAATGTGTTTGAAAAACATTGTGTCATAATTTGATTAGCAATACTTTTTCTTTCGTCATAAAATTAATGATGACTCTTAAAAGGAATGGAATTTTAAATTCAGTTAAATAGAATAAAATTCTGCCAACTCAACACAGAAATTTTTGTAAGGCTGTGGGAAATAAATGGTCTTCAAAAAGTCTTATCAATTGTAAACAGGAGAATGGCTTCAATGTTGTCTAAAGTTTTTGGTCTCTAATGTCTTTAGAAAGTCTATATGAATGCAAAATCTTATTAAATTGCTTTCTCTCTGCAAAGTGAAGAAATGTGCTAACACAAGCTAAGGTAAAACCATATTGGCTGCTATGATTTTCTCATTGGCCAAAGAAATCAAAGGCTGAACTATATTGATTCTTTATAGCAATCTTTCCCAACTGTATTTTATTCTCAGATAACATATTTTTAAAATTATGTTTTTATTGATTTTTTTATTGAGAGAAAGGGAGGAGGAGAGAGAAAAAAACATCGATTGGTTGCTTCCTGTACTCACCCCACTGGGGATCAAACCCACAATCTAGGCATGTGACCTGATCGGGAATCAAACCTGTGTACCCTTCAGTGCATCGGATAATGCTCAACCAACTGATCCACACCACCCAGGGCAATATTAAAAAGCTAAAAATTAATAAGCTTATGAGCAGTTATAATTTAAATAACTGTAAGTATATAAAATAAGCATTTGTCTATAAAAACACAAGCAGCTAGTAAAGTGAAACTTGTGTATACAAGTTATCATCTAATAAGCCACCTTCATAAGCTGTAGAATTAATCTAATGATATTATCACCGTTGGAATATTTCTGATACTCTTCTAAATCTCTATTTAGAAAACCACGACTAGAAATTGATCTTTTAAAAAATTAATGTTCTTTTGCAACTAATATTTCTTTTTATAAAGGGTAACACTTGCTTCTTGTAGAGAATTTGGAAAATGCAAAAAATAATGAGAATTTAAATTTCACCACCCTGAAATAACCCTCAGTAATAATTGGATGTATTTTTCCAGTCTTTTATGTAGCACTATATACATGCATATAAAGTTGGAATCAGAGACTACTGCCATATGTGTGTGTGTGTGTGTGTGTGTGTGTGTGTGTGTGTGTGTATATATATATATATATATATAGTTTATAACAATGAGTTTTACTTATGCTCATTTTATCAGGATCATTTTCATATCAGAAAGTATTCTTTAAAAAACCTTTGCAAGATAGATTGGAACATTTTGGAAAAAGAAAACATTGATCCATGTTTGACTCTTTACATAGTAGTTCCTGATTCTAGTTGCACAGTACAAATCAACTGCAGAAAAAATTTAAAAATACAGTGGTCATTCCCCATCCTCAGAGATTCTAAATAAATTAGTCTGGAATAGGATGTAGGCACAATTTTTTTCACTCATGTAATTCTAATACATAGCCCTGGATGAGAACTGTTGTTTGACAAGATAAATTAAAAAAAAACCCAAAACAATTTCCAGTTAAAAACTGTGGCGTTATTGAATAAAAATATAATTTTATATGTAATTTTAGGGTATTAAAGAATACTACAGACAGATACACCAAAGGAAAATATTCATATATTTAATTATATGAGAACTTTAGTTTTCCGAATGTCAAACAACAACATCCACAAACAAAACTAAAAAGCAAATCACAAACTAGAAAAAAATATTTCCAATATAAATTATAGGCAAAGATCTTAAGAAATTATATATAAAAAAACATTTAGGAATAAATAGAAAAATTTAGGTATAGGAAAATTACCCAGAAAAAAACCTCATTAAATATCCTATATAATAGCCGAGACCAGTTTGGCTCAGTGGATAGAGCGTCGGACTGCGGACTGAAGGGTCCCGGGTTCAATTCCGGCAAGGGCATGTACCTTGGCTGCGGGCACATCCCCAGTAGGGGGCGTGCAAGAGGCAGCTGATCGATGTCTCTCTCTCATCGATGTTTCTGACTTTCTATCCCTCTCCCTTCCGCTCTGAAAAAATCAATAAAATATATTTAAAAATAAATGAATAAATAAATAAATAAATAAATATCCTATATAATAAAAGAGAAACATGCAAATTTGACCATACCTTTGCTCCTGATTGGCTATGCTACCAGCCAATCAGGAGTGGGGGCGGGGCCAAGTGGCATGAGCACCGAGCCCTTGGGTGGAGATGAAATGGCAGTGGCAGCAAGTGCCTAGCCCCCGGGACAGGGTGGTCTCAGGCAGCCGGGGCTGAGCTGAGCAGGGCAATGGCTGGGTGCCCAAAGCCTAAAGCCTTGCCAGAGCCTTTAGGCCTTGGGTAGGCTGGGGGTGAGCCATCAGTTGGACATCCCCTGAGGGCTCCCAGTATATTTGAGGGGGCAGGTTGGGTTGAGAGACCACCCACCGAAATTCGTGCACTGGGCCCCTAGTATAGAGATAAAAAGTATTTTCTCTTTAAATGAAAAATAAGCTGATATTTTCACTTCAGAATATATTTCTCTTTTTCTGAGTCTTCCCTTGCCCCTTAAATTCAGGGGCTGTCCAGTAGCATTTACATTTGTACTATAAAAGCTTTATTTCATTAAAAATCAAACTCTAAGCAAATATATTAAAACTAAAATATGAATATATAAAGAGGAAAGTCACACGGACACATAAAAGTCTCATAAAATCAAATGCAAAAGAACATAACACCACTTGATTGCTGCCCGAGTTCAGATTTGCACAGGTTCAACTTGCAATAAAAAGGAACTCTTTTTAGTCTCATTAGGATGCATACTCATTATTTTCTGATTTCTTCTCTATATAAAACATACAATTTTGTACCTTGGTTTACACTCCCCTTGTACAGTACTCCTATTTTATCCTTGATGATTGTGATAAATCACTTTAAATACAGTAACCCTTTTAAGAATAGATTTTATAGGCAAAGGGCACAGTGTCAGTGATGTGATCACAGTCATCAGATGCTCTCATTCTCCTCAGGCATGTATTGTGCCGTGTGTACACAAATGATTCAGAGGCTATTAGAGACAGATGGAGTCAACTCAACCCAGTGTCTACTTCCTGGTTTCAGGATGTATCCATAGGAACCTTTTGAAATGCTTTGTTTTTTTTAATTTGGCTCCTTGCTTTTTTTCCACTGGTGCCAACACTTTTAAGATAATGCAGTTTAGACATGCCATAGCTGTTGAAACTCATAGCATGAGTTTGAACTGACAGTGGTGTATCATCAAGGACTAGAAACACCAAAACAACAGTATGATAAAGTGTAGAAGTATGAAAAATAAGAAGGCAAAGGGCAAAAAATATTGCCTTCCCCCACTTCAAGCAGAGCTCTGGGAGGAAACATCTGGCTCAGAGAAAACAGTGATTCTTTCAACATAGTGAAGGGCCACTGGGTAAAGTGAGGAGTGGCCAGATGTGAGAAACATGAGCAGCCAGTGAGAAGTTGATCTCTACAGGGAAATTTATATTTTAAAAGGTAAGAGACCTCTGACCTTGAAATCTAGATAGGAGCTGTCACTTGACATTTTTGCTGTTGTGTTTAAAACTAGACCTTCCTATGTCAGGAATGCTTTCCATCTTGAATTCTCAGGTTAACTTTACAAAACACCCTATATGCTTTGAGGAGCAGGCAAAGCTGGAATTACCAGGGGCTTAAAAAGAGTGTTAGTTTAGAACTATTAAATTTTAACAATTACCAAATATAATTTATTTTTACAAAACCAGATTTCTTTGCAAAAAGTAATAAAGGATGTTATAGTTTACTAATTTGACAAAGAACTTCAGCTATAGCAGTAGGTGGATCTGAGAGAAAAAAAACAATTTCCAGTTAAAAAAAATCCATCCCCCCCCCCAAAAAAAAACAAACAAACAAAACACAAAACAAACAATCTTTTACAAACACTAACTTCTGGGTAAGTCTTAAAAACTAATCTGAAAGATCTGTAAGGCTCACAGGCTAGGCAAGATATTTAAAAGCTTATTTTGTGTGGGTGTAAGTTGGAATGTAGTCGTGTGGATTAGATAGAATCTTGAAGATATTCCAATCACACCTACTTTCTGCTCTAAGCACATATGTATGATCATTTAAAGCAAACACTTTCCTCTCCTTGAGATTTAAATATTATCTTTAGAAATTAAAGATTAGGAAGAAACTCAGGTTCACTGAAAGTTGTACACAACCTTCAGATCTATAAATAAAGACCATTATGTTGAATAGGCACAAGCCTTATACATAATCTTTAAAACAATTGCATCACTTAGTAATATTAGAGGTCATCTCTCACATCTGGCCACTCCTAACTCTTTTTAGTGAGACCCCTTCTCTGTGCTAAAAGAATCACCATTTGCTCCATGAGAAAATCATTGAAAAGTGGCAGGGCCAGGATTTGAAATTGATCTATCTTGCCAAAAAACCCATAATCTTTCCTATAAAACATAATGCCTTCTTTATAGGAAAGATTTGGGCACCTTTAAACCTAACCAGCTGTACTCTAAAACATTTGGTGACAATAAACCTGAAATATGACTGATGCATAAAGAAAAATTTCAAAATAATACAACTTATTTTATTTTAAAATCATTATAGTTAAAAGTATTACATATGTCCCCTTCCCCCCACCCCTACTGACCCCTTCTAGCGCGCCCTCACTCCTTACCCCATGCCTTCTTCACCCTATTGTCTGTGTCCATGGGTTATGCATATATGCATACAAGTTCTTTGGTTGATCTCTTCCCACCTACCCACCCACATCCGCCTTTCCTCTGAGATTCCAGTCTGTTCCATGCGTCTGTGTCTCTGGATCTATTTTGTTCATCAGTTTATTTTGTTCATTAAATTCTACATTTGTGTCAGATCATATGATACTTGTCTTTCCCTGACTGGCTTATTTTACTCTTAGCATATACTTTCCCTTCATGTTGTCTCAAAATATAAGAGATACCTCTTTTTTACTGCTACACAGTATTCCATTATGTGAATGTACCACAGTTTTTTTTCTTTTTATCCACTCATCTACCAATGGGCACTTGGGCTGTTTCCAATTTTTAACTATTGTAAATTGCACTGCTATGAGCATAGGAGTGCATATATTCTTTCTGATTGGTATTTCTGATTTCTTAGGATCTATTTCTAGAAGTGGGATCACTGGGTCAAATGGCAGCTTCATATTTAACTTTTTGAGGAAATTCCATACTGTTTTCCATAATGGCTGCACCCATCTATATTCTCACCAGCAATGTACCAGGGTTCCCTTTTCTCCACATCCTCGCCAGCACTTGTCATTTGTTGATTTGTTGATGGTAGCCATTCTAACAGGTGTGATACCTCACTGTCATTTTAAATATATATACATATATTTATTGTTAATAGTATTATAGACATCTCCTATTTCCCCCCTTCCCTCTCTCCCTCTCTCCCAGCTCCTACCCACCCTCCACTACTCTTTGCCCATGTCCATGGGCTATGCATATTCTATATAATAAAAGCCTAGATGGTGTCATGCCCTTGCGCAACATCATCACATGATGGCTGACACAAGATGGCCACCACAGATGGTAGCCACAAGATGGCCAGCAGGGGAGGTTAGTTGGGGGCAATCGGGTTGGCAGGGGAGCAGTTAGGTGTCAATCAAGCTGCCAGGGGAGCAGTTAGGGGGTGATCAGGCTGGCAGGCAGAAGTGGTTAGGAGCCAGTAGTCCCAGATTGTGAGAGACATCCCCCAAAGGGTCCCAGATTGGAGAGAGTGCAGGCTGGGCTGAGGGATACCCTCTCCCATGCACAAATTTTGTGCACCAGGCCTGTAGTCTATCTTCTCTAATAATATACAACATGTAAATAGACTGTACCTCCACCACACCCATAGCCAACCAGAGTGAGCATGCAAATTAACCCAACAAAGATGGCAGTTAATTTGCATACATAAGTGCCTAGCGCCTGGGTCCCGGGAACATCCGCACCCAGGTCATTCTGAAGTAAGCCCCATGTGCGCCCTGAGCAGCCTGGAAAGGGCCTGAGTTAGGGGGCTCCTGGGCAGGCTAAGCCTGCGATCAGAGCCCAAAGGGCAGAGCCAGTGATCAGAGAGAGCTGGGGGTCCTATCCCCAGGCTGAAAGCCTTGGCCATAGCAAGGCTTTTGGTCTGGGCAGGCTTGGGGAGGGGCAGAGACAGTGACAGGAGGCAGCTGGGGGTCCCCTTTTCTGACCACTCATTGGCTAAGCTTTCTGTATGTCACTGGTGGCAGCCACGGAGCTGGAGAGAGCAGAGACTAGGGTTGCCTGGGCGATGGAGAAAGCCAAACTTCTGCAGCCCTAGTGCCTACGCCTCCACTCTAGGCTACAAATTTTCAATTATAGGATTTAAATAAATCCAAACAGAAATGGCTGTCAACAAGGAGCAAGCAGAAGGCTTGACTCCACTCCAGGCTACAAAGTTTCAATTGTAGTACATAAATTAACCTCAGATACCAGGGCCTCCTCTTGGGTCTCTGGGGGGTGTGGCCGGTCTGCAAACCACCACAGACCCCTCGCCCAGGTCGTCCCTCACTCCAAGGGAACCCCCACCCTGATCTGGGACACTATTCAGGGCAAACCAGCTGGCCCCCACCCATGCAGCAGGCCTCTATCCTATCTAATAAAAGAGTAATTTGCAGATTGACCATCACTCCAACACACAAGAGGGCTGCCCCCATGTGGTCAAAGATCCTGCCCCCATGTGGACACAAGATGGCCACCACAAGATGGCCAGCAGTGGCGGGTCATTGGGAGGGACCAGGCCATCAGAGTAGGAATGATGGGAGCAAGCAGGCTGGCAGGGGAGCAGTTAGACATCAATAGACTGGCAGAGTAGTGGTTAGAGGGTGATCAGCTGGCAGGCAGAAGCAGTTAGGGGCAATCAGGTGAGCAGTTTGGAGCTAGCAGTCCTGGATTGTGAGAAGGATGTCTGATTGCCTGTTTAGACTGGATCCTACGGGGATCGGGCCTAAATGGGCAGTCAGGCATCCCTTGAGGGTTCCCAGATTGGAGGGGGTGCAGGCTGGGCTTAGGGACATCCCCCGCCTCTCGTGCACGAATTTCATGCACCAGGCCTCTAGTCTTATTAATAAAACAAAAGAGAAAAATCATCTGTGCTTGAACTTAAGTCACAAAAACTTCATTTTATGTGTTCTAAAGACTTAATAGTTTTACATTAAAACATTTACATCAATGTTTTACATTTATATCAATGATTCATTTTGAATTAATTTTTGTGTAAGGTGTAAGGCTTAGATTGAGGTTCATTTATTTTGCATATCAAAGTCCAATCGTTTCAATTCTCCACTGAATTGCCTTTCCAACTTTCTCTCACTTCTCATATTTTTCTGGAAGAGACTGTATAGAATTGCTATTATTTCATCTTTAAATGTTTGATAGAATTCACCAGGGAAACTGTGGAGATTTCTACTTCAGAATGCTTTTCAACAAAAATTCTTTAGTTGTTAGAGTACTACTTTGGACACTTAGTTCACCTTGAGTGGGCTTTGGTAGTTTGGGGTATTGGAATAGGAAGCCCACCATGGGCTCTATGCACCCCTGCATGCTCTAGGTATGCCCAAAATGGAAAGCTCCAATGATTCTTTATCTGGGCCCTTTCTCAGGACTGTTTTGCTGTGAACAGCATTGAGCTAACGTCTCCCTCTCAATAGAGCCAGTTTAAAAAAGATAAATTCCCTAAATTCAGTGTTCTATTGCCCCTATGGCCTTAGGAGTTATGTACAAGCCATGCAAATCAATGTGAAGCTCGTGATGCTTGCTATGCTGTGAATAATAAAGTCCTTCATCGCTGACCTAGGAGTCTTGTGTCCTCTGCAGCCTCCATCAAGCATTAATAGGTTAACTAGTTAGCTTGTAAATAGGGTAAAATCTCAGACCCTTCAGAGTTGTTGACATACAGTGCCAGGACTGACCAGCAGACCCTGATCAACAGATGAATGGATTACTCTGACACAATGTTTGCTGTGAAAGGGAGGCTAAGGGACTGCCTGGCTATAGCAACTAGACAGCCTTGGTTGCCTGCCTGCCTCTTTAGCCTTTTATTGTAGCAGCAGTTTGAGATAAAGTTTATCTTTTAGATACAATCAATAAGGTAAATAATCTGGGAGGACACATGTGTTTGTAGTGGCTTTTAAGCAAGGACACCCAAAGATTTAAGCATAAGGATTCCAGTAGACACCCGAGGGTCTGCTCGTGCACAGACTTGTTTGGAAAGGTCACTCCCCTAAGTCAGAATTCCAATAAACAGGCCAGATGGCCTTTTGCACACTTCCCTTTTATCAGAATGTCCTCCTTACAAATTTCCCGACCAAGTCTCATGCTTCCTCACAAAATAGTTTGCAGGGAATTGGTTATTTAATCTAAATTGTCATGTTTATATTAGTAGTCATCCCTCAGCCCCGAACATAGTATTTCTTTATCATATTAATGTCTGCAGAGTCTAGTATCTTTTTTCATTTCTGATATTGTTAATTTGTGTTGTCCATTTTGCCCTTTGTTAATTTTGCTAGAGAATTATCAATGTTAATTATCTTTTAGAGAAACAGTTTTGATTTCATTGATTTTATTTATGGGGTTTTGTGTGTGTGTGTGTGTGATCAAGTTCATTATATCTGCTCCCGCTGTTGCTATTTCCTTCTTGCTGCTTTGGGGTTATTTTTAATTTTTTAAAAAAATTCTTAAGTTGGAAGCTTAGATGATTGATTCAAGACTTCTCTTCTGTATAAACATTTAATGCTGTAAGTTTCCTCCTAAGAAATACTTTTGTTTCCTTTCACAAATTTTGGTATGCTTGTATTTTTATTTATAGTCAGTTCAAAATATTTGGTAAGTTATGGTTAGTTTGAAATTGATTTTCACGTGCTTATAGATTTTTCCAGTTATTTTTCCATTACTGGTTATGATTAGAGAGCATACTTTGTATAATTTCAATTCTTTCTGATTTGTTATGGTTTTTGACTGAGGATATGCTCTATCTTGATGGTCTACGTGCAACCTGAAAGAATATATATTCTGCTGCTGGGTCAAGTGATCTAAAAATGCCAACTACTCCAGTTAAAGCTGTTGTTCAGTTGTTCTATGTTAGCTGATTTTCTACTAGTTCCATTGATTACTGAGAGAAGAATGTTGAGGTCTACAACTATAATTAGGGGTTTGTCTATTTCTCCTTTTGGTTTTGTTTTCGCTGTATATATATTTAAGATCTGTTGCTTGGTGTATATATTTAGGATTGCATGTGTTCTTAGTAAATTGACGCTTTTATCTTTTCATGCTTTCTTAATCCCCAGTAATTTTCATAACTTTGAAGTCTACTTTGATATTAACATAGTCATTCCAGCTTTTGTTTGTATAATAGGAAAATTAAAGTGAAGTGCAAAAATATGTTCAGCCCTAACTGGTTTTGCTGGGGTCTATATATCCATATATAGACCCATCATTTTATTTTAATTTAGCTATATCATTATATTTGAAATGAGTTTCTTGTAGAAAGCATATAGTTGGAACACGTTTAAAAAATCTGTTCTGACTATATCAGTCTTTTAATTTGGGATTTAAAACATTTACACCTATTAAAATTATTTTTGTGTTTGAATTTATGTCTATCTTTTTTGTCTTCTGCTTGTTTTTGTCTGTTTTTAATCCCGTTTTTCCTTTTCTCTTTTCTTTTGGGTTATTTGAAAGAATTTAAAAAAATATATTTTATTGATTTTTTTTTTTTTTTTACAGAGAGAGAAACATCTAACAGCTGCCTCCTGCACACCTTCTACTGGGGATGTGCCCGCAATCAAGGTACATGCCCTTGACCGGAATCGAACCTGGGACCTTTCTGTAGGCCGACACTCTATCCACTGAGCAAAACCAGTTAGGGCTGAACATATTTTTGCACTTCACTTTAATTTTCCTATTATATTTCTTACAAAACATTTGTATATTTTGTTTTGTTTTGTAGTTGTTACTGTAGGGAATACAGTAAACATATTTAATTTTTCAAAGTCTATTTGGAACCACTTCATGTGAAATGTAGAAATCTTACTGCATATTACCCAAAGTAATTAACACTATTCTGGAGATACTGGCAAAAGGGATAAAAAGGAGAAGTAAAAAAAAAAAAAAATGGAAAAAAAAGAATAAAAATGATCATTATT
The DNA here is from genome assembly GCA_027563665.1 of Antrozous pallidus. Taxonomy (NCBI): domain Eukaryota; kingdom Metazoa; phylum Chordata; class Mammalia; order Chiroptera; family Vespertilionidae; genus Antrozous; species Antrozous pallidus. The sequence goes on along the minus strand of CM050519.1, from coordinate 57,529,818 downwards.
TGTAGATGACATATTTATTTACCTCAAACATACAAGAAGACTAGAAAATTATTACAGCTGTTGGGAGAATTCAGCTAAGTAATTGGGAGCAAAATTAAAAATCAACAGTCTTCACATGTAAAATAATAGCTGTATGCAAGATAGAAATAGAAATAGAATAAAAGAAAAATATTAAAATATCCAGGGATATAAAAAAAATGTACAAGAGCTGTAAAAAGAAGATTTTAAAAATGTAAGAAACATCTGCTCATGTTGAGGAAATGGAAAGGTATGTTATACCAGTTTCTTAGATCACTATGAAAGCAATCACAGATTCAGACAGTGTATGATATGCTTGGCCAAAAGAATGAGCTTCCGTCTGTGGGGTTAACATCCAACAAAGCTGAATCTTCTGCCCTGTTCAATGTGGTTCAGTTGGTTGACTGTCATTCATTACATGCATTAGTTCCATGTGCAGTCAAGGCACATGCCCAGATTTTGGAGTCAATCCCCAGTAGGGGCAGCCAAAGAACTCACAACTATGTTTCTCTTTCTCCTTTTCCTTTTCTCTCTCTAAAAGTCAATCTTTTAAAATCTTAAAAAAAAAAAAAAAGCCAAATCTCCCTAAATTGATTTGGAAATTCAGTTTATTCACGAAAAATAATAAACAGGATTTTTCTTCTGAAAATCAGAAAAATTGATTCTAAAATAAAAATTAATAAGAATAATCAGAAAAATTATGAAGAACAGCACTAAAAAAATGAACTCTACAAGACTGTAAGGCATATTTTAAAGCTACAATAATCAAAACAGTGTGGTAGTAGATCATGAATCAATAGTTCATTGAAACAGCTGTAAAAGCCCGGAAATGGAGTAGAAACAAATCAGTAAAGAAAATGTGGACCAGCCCTAGCTGGTTTGGCTCAGTGGATAGAGCGTCAGCCTGCAGACTGAAGGGTCCCAGGTTTGATTCCCAGCAAGGGCACATGCCTGGGTTGTGGGCTTGATCCCCATCAGGGGATATCAGGAGACAGCCAATCGGTAATTCTCTCTCATCATTGATTTTCTATCTCTCTTTCCTTCTCCCTTCTCTGAAATCAATAAAGATATATTTAAAAGAAAATGTGGACTACACAATATGTGATGTTGTAATAACTGGGCAACCATTTGAAAAAAATTAAGTTGAATCCTAGTTCATATTTTAATATATATTTGTATTGACTTCAGAGGAAGGGAGAGAGAGCGAGATAGAAACATCAATGATGAGAGAGAATCATTGATTGGCTGCCTCCTGCTCATCCTCTACTGGGGATGGAGTCAGAAACCCTAGCATGTGCTCTGACTGGGAATCGAATTATGACCTCCTGATTCATAGGTCCACGCTCAATCACTGAACCACATCTTTAAACATAAAACTACCAGAAGAAAAAAATAGAGAATTGAAATATAATTTCAAAAAGGTAAAGCATTCCACATGTGGCAAAGGTACAGCACACATAGAAGCCATAAAAAATATACTGATTAAAAAATCTGCAAGCTCATTTAAGCTTCAGTGTCTATAGTTTCCATTTGAAGCTTATTAGGTAGACATGATTAATTGAACCACTGACTACAGGTTGAACTTAATCTCCATCCCTCTTCCCTCCCCAGGTCTGGTTGATATAATTGTGACTCAAAGCACATACCCCCTCTAAGTATGCGGTTCTGGTGCGCCCAATCTTCTTACTGAGTTATCTCATTAGCATAAACTATTAGGTTTCATTATGAATAACAAGGACACTTCTATCACTTTGGAAACTCCAAGGATTTAGATCCTGGGAAGGGGGAGGAGGAGTTTGAAAGGGAGGGGGCTAGAAGGAGAGAAAGAGGGCCAGACACATTTTTATTCCAAGGGAGGCTACCAGTAATAGCAAAAGACTGGAAATCAACAATGTCCAGAAACAAAGGACTAATTAAAAAAATAAGAATACATCCATGCAATTAATGAAAGGAGTGGGCCAACTATGTAGGTAGGTATACAAAATAAATTGCTGAATGTGCAAAACAATCTGTATGGTGGGCTTTAAATATATATGTAAATTTATATATCCAAGAGGCTACCTCTAGAAAAATAAACAAGAAACTGGTAACAGAGGCTGGATCCAGAGAAGAGAAATCACTGGGAGAATGACTTACTTTTTTATCTTTTTCAACTTTCTGATTTTTGTATAATATACATATATTACTTGTTTAATGAGACGAATATTACAATGCATTTGCACATTTCTCTGAAGATACTAAACATAATATATAATGTAATCTTTTGATTACTAAGGTAATTGTCATGAATTATCTACATATATAAAACCCAAATAGACCAGACAGTGGAACAACTGAACAACTGGTAGCTATGATGTGCACCTACCATCAGGGGCATACACAGAACATGGTGGGCATTGGCTATGGCAGGATGGTGGAGTGCCAGACCAAGGCGGGGTACTGGTCATTGTCACTGGGACAAGCCTCTGGTGGTTACTGGAAATTCTTTGCTCCCACGTGACACAGTCCTGCCAGGTACTTGCACCTGCTGCTGGCGCCTGCTCCTGCTGCCAGCACCGGTCCTGATCACTCAATACTGTCAGCAGGTGTGAGTGTCGGCTGCCGGTCCTGATTGCCCCTCAGGGCTTCTCCACCTCACCCTGCTCCTGAGGGCCAATCAGGGCTGTCAGCTACCTCTTGCACCCACTGCTGGTGCCGGCCCCACTCACACCCACAGCCGGTGCCAGAGCCGCTGCTCACACTCGCTCCTAGCGCCTGGCACTGGTCCCAATCACTTGGCACTATCAGTCGGTGCGAGCAGTGGCTGCTGGCCCTGATCACCCCTGAAGGCTTCTCCACCTCCCCTTGCTCCTGAGGGGTGATTAGGGCAGCAGCTGCCAGCAGGCAGGGGACTAGAGGCTGTGGCAGGAGGGGCCAGGCAGGCATGTGGAGGATGGATCGAGACCCACCCTTGTGGCCCACAATTTCTTTCAAGGTGCATGAATCTATGCACTGGGCCCCTAGTATTAAACAATACAATTCCAAGTGTCTATTAAGGCTTGTAGACTGTTTTTATTCACACTAAATGACCCCAGGCTGCTGTGATTTGAGTGTTTTTTTTAATCTATCATCTCTCTCTCTCCATCTCTCTATTATTGACAGTATGATAGGTGCTCCCATTTAGTCCCCCACTGTTCTCCACTACACTAAGTCCTACCCCCACCCCAAACATTCCCCACACTATTGTCTGTGTCCATGGGTTATGCATACATATTCTTTGGTTGATCTCTTCCTGTCCCCTTCACCCTCATCCCCTCTGAGATCTATCATTCTGTTCAATGCTTCCATGCCTCTTGACCTATTTTGTTCATTAGTTTATTTTTTAAATCAGATTTCACATATGTGAGATCATGTGATATTTGTCCATCCCTGTTGCTGCAAAGGGTAATAGTTCCTTCGTTTTTTACAGCTGCAGAGTATTCCATTGTGTAAATGTACCAGTGTCATTTTTGTCTTTCTCCCAGCATTTTTTTTTCTGCTGTCAACTATTCTTCCTCTGACTCAAACTTCTTTTAGAAGTTGGTGCTGTTTTGATCGGCCACGGAACCAGACACATGGTCTTAATATAATACTGTGTAAAATAGAGGGAAACTGCCTTTTTGATAGTTTGAGAAATCTTCTCATAATTGGTGAGTTTTAGAGATTAGACTTATAACAACTACTTGACTACTCAAGATTTTTACATAATCTCAGTTCCATACAATTGAATAAAGATCAGACAAAGTATTATTGAAGTCGCAATGTGAGGTTCTATTATTCAATAATGCTATTTTGCTAAACTCATATCTGGCGCTCTTTTTCATTCATTCAAAAACGTTTTTGAGCATCTAGTGTACGTACACCAGAGAATATTCTAGGTGCTAGAGATAGACAATGCGCAAAGTTCCCTAGAATTCACATTTTAATTGGGGAGAGATAAAGCAGTAAATACTATCAAGAGAAAAGGGGATAATGCAATAGAGCAGTTAGGATGGTGTGCATTAGATAGGACAGCATATTAGTGAGGGCCTGAAAGAAATGGAGAACCATTAGGATATTACATACCCACCATCTTTAACATATAAAGAGGAACCAAGATGGCGGCATAGGTAAACACCTATTGTTCTGCCCTGCGCAACGATTTAAAAACTACAACATAACAACAAAACAAACTTCACCCAGAATCGCCAGAAAGCTGGCTGAGTGAAAACTCCACAAATAAGAGTAAAGGTGGGACACTGAGACTCAGAGGAGCAGCGGGAGAGCAGCCTTGAAGACGGAAATAGGTTAGGAGCTGTCCTGGTCGCACGAGCGCAGGCTGGGGCTGGAGCAGCAACCCCGGCTGGATTTCGCCAACGGGGAGAGCAGAGACGTCCCACTGCACAGATTCCCCAGTGCCAGGCGGGGTGCGAGGTCCGGGGGACGAACCCTGGAAGCGGGGCGCAGCAGAGGTCTCCTAGTCTGAGGAGAAACCCGGAGGCTGGGAAAAGAAGTTTGCGTGCAAGTGTCGCACAAACCCGCGACTTGCCCCCTGGAAACTTGTCTCTTGGTCCCAGAAACCATCTATTTTACAACCCTGGGCTAGACTTTGGGGGTGCAGACTCATTTGGGGAGAGGCAGAGTTGTCTGACAAGGGGAAGAGACTAGCGGCTTTCTCTTGGAGGTGCCTGCAGCCATCCCCATCCAACAGAGACCCGTGAGCGCGCGCGCAAGCGCCGCATAGGACGTAGCTGACACTGAGGCTGCCTGCGCAGCTCAGAGACTCTGCCCATTCAACCTGAACACAGTCTCCCTTCACAGCCAATTGGCCTGGAGGTCAAACCCTCCTAGGGCTATCAACAACAAGCTGGGTTTAAATTCAAAAATACTGTACAACCCATAAAGGATTGCAGTAAGAGTACCCATCTCAAATAACTGGGGAGGCTGTGCCACTGACCCTTAGAGAATATCTACCACATAAAGCAGCCACCATGCAGAGATATGGAAAGAAATCAGGTATGAAAGAAATGGAGGAGAAAAGACGACAAGACATAGAGTTCAAAACCACAGTTATAAGGCTTTTCAAGAGGCTCCTAGAAAAGGCCGATGAACTTAATGAGAATTACGAGGAAATAAACAAGACCAACCAGGAAATGAATGAGACTTACAAGGAAATGAATGAGACCCTCAGGGAAATGAACAAGACCTCTGAGGATATGAACAAGACCCTCACGGATATGAAAAAGGACCAACTAGAAATCAAGCATACACAGACTGAAATAAAAAATATTACACAAAGTCCTAAAAGCAGTCCAGAGGGCCACAAGAACCAAGTCAAAGATTTGAAATACAAAGAAGCAAAATCCACTGGGCTGGAAGAGCAAGAAACAAAAAGAATCCAGATAATTGAAGATAGTGTAAGGGGCCTCTGGGGCAACCTCAAGCATGCCAACATCCGAATTATTGGGGTGCCAGAAAAAGAGAGAGAGAGCAAGGTAATGAAAACCTACTTGAAGAAATAGTGACTGAAAACTTTCCCCACTTGGTGAAAGAAACTGACTTAAAAGCCCAAGAAGTACACAGAACCCCAAAATATAGGAATCTAAAGAGGACCACACCAAGACATATCATAATTAAAATGCCAAGAGCAAAAGATAAACAGAGAATATTAAAAGCAGCAAGAGAAAAACAGTTGGTTACCTACAGGGGAGCACCCATACGATTGTCAGCGGATTTCTCAACAGAAAAGATGCAGGCCAGATGTGAGTGGCAAGAAATATTCAAAATAATGAATAGCAAGAACAACCAAGAACTTTACAACCAAGAACTTTATCCAGCAAAGCTATCATTCAGAATTGAAGATCAGATAAAGTGCTTCGCAGATAAGAAAAAGCTAAAGGAGTTCATCACCACCAAACCAATATTATATGAAATGCTGAAAGATATTCTTTAAGAAGAGGAAGAAGAAAAAGGTAAAAATATAAATTATGAACAACAAATATACATCTATCAACAAATGAACATAAAAATCAAGTGAATTGATAGGCTGATGAACAAGATAAATTGGTGAATATAACAGAGACATGGACATAGAGAGGGAATGGACTGACAATTCTTGGGGAGAAAAGGGTTGTGGGAAGTACAGCAAGAGATTGGACAAAAATCTTGCAACAATAGGAGAGGACAGTGGGGAGGGGGAGGGGAGGGTGGGATAGGTACAGGGTGGAGGGGAGATAGGGGGATAAAAAAGGGGAAACAATGTAATTAATAAACTGAACAATAAAGATTAAAAAAAACATATAAAGTATGAGATTTATTATGGGGATTATAGGAGGCTGATCCTTTCGAATCTGACAGGTGGGGATGATGGGTGTGAAGCGGGGGCGTGAAGCAAGGGCACACTGGAGCTTGCCAATTGAGCAGAATCCATGGGGACTGAGTGGAACTCATTGCAATCTCTCAGTTTCCAAGCCTCCAACAATGAGCTGTTCTGCAAACCTGGCACCCTTTGTCACTTAGTAAAACATATACCTGGCCCAGAAGTCAGAATAGCTGAAGGAGGCAATCCAGCAGCAGCTGTCGTCCTGTGGGGCTGGCTGTTGGCCTATAAGCCAAGAACCAGGAGATAAGCAACAACGTGGGTGAGCATGTTGCTTGGACCTTTCAATTTCAAAAGAAAATAAAAAAATTCTGGAACTAGCTACTTTACTTTCATCTTCTAAATCTTGCAGAAAACATCTTTTGTGACCTACACTTTCCTGGAATTATGCAGGGAGGATTCTAAAGTATATATCTCCAGCTTATCTCAATTTGCAACAAATAAATCCAAGGCCAGTGGTCAGAGGTCTCTGAAGACATTTGAGCTGAGAACCTAAAGAATGAGAAGGATTTAGCCAAGCAACCATGCCAAGATTTGGAAGAGAATATTTCAGGCAGGATAAAAGGGTAAGTGCAAAGGTTCTGAGGCAGTGATATAAATGAGGTTATTTTTAATAATGAGGCTGGGCCCTGGTGAGAGGGAGTGTATATATATATTTATCAGAGGTAGAGGAAGGGACCAGATCATGTGGGGCCGTGTAAAATATGGTAATGAGAATGGGTCACTTTTTTTGTAAGTGCAATGGGAAGCAAAGTTTTTAACAGAAAATAGTTTGACGTGATTTACATTTAAAAAAACTCTACTGTAAACTAATTTAAAAGTTTTAAAAAAGGCATAAGGTTAGCACCAGGAACTCTATTATCCAGCTTCACTTTGGTGAGCAGGACCACTTTTTCCATGACACCGAGCCCCCCCCCCCTGGTGGTCTACCTCGATGACTCCTAGAGTACAAGGTACATGAAGCCCTTCCAGTTGTGCATGGAAGGATGTCCAAGTGTGGAAGCAGCAATATTACTTAGAGAACTACCGCAAGAGTTCCAGCCAAAGCTCTACACTAGTTTTCTTAACTCACAGAAAAACCAGTCTCATTCATTTAGTCTCAATTCATGAACTCAGGTTGAAACAAAAATAGTATTACCTCTCCAGATTTGGTCTCAAATTGACTATCGCAATTTCCTCAAACAAACAAACAAACAAACAGACAGACAAAAAAAACCCTCAAAGATTTGTTAGACCACTAAGTTATCCAGAGAATGTTTCACAAATTATTTTGGGTTTTCCAGAGACTTAGAAGCATGAGCAGACTGTTGAACCGCAGATGGAAGGTAGGGGAGGCTGGGTGGGAAGAGATCAACCAATGAACTTGTATGCATATATGCATAATCTGTGGTCACAGTTAATGGGGTGGTGAGGGCCTGGAGTGGAAGGAGGTAGTCAGAGAGGCCTGGAAGAGGTTAGTGGGGAGAAAAGGAAGACCTATTAATACTTTCAACAATAAAGATTTTAAAAAATAATAATAATTTAGGGTTTTCTAAGAATTTCCAGAGAATATGCACAGCCTTCTAAGAGAAACATATTGAAGGGTGCAATGTTCATGCTAACATGTAAATTCTACTCTCATTATGTTCAAGTTGGCCTTAGACTTACATATCTTCTATTTTCATCAGACTTGGCTTACTTTACTTGAGATCATGAAAAACTTTGCTAAAGCAAGTTCTTCTGCCTGTTGTAATGCTTTCTTGCTGAAAGCCAAGGTTCAAATATTGAAGTGTGCTGAGGGGCCCACTTAATTAAGTAGGAATTAACATTATTATACATATCAATACAAATAAACACCTTTTATACCTTTCCAAAGGGGAAAAAAAACCCAGATGTTTCTTTTTTTCTTTTTTTTAAAGGGCTCTGGACAAACCATTCATCTTTAAAAAATAAAATAAAAATAAATTTTAAAAAATCACCAACAGAGAAAGAAAATAGAAAAGTTTTGCTCTTTAAATAGTTTTCAGTATATACTCATCTTTCTGTAATCTGCAGTGACATAACTCCACGTAAACATTCAGGAAAAGGGGAATGCTATGTCTTGACTTATGAAATAATAAATTTTGGTTCTGATAACTAAACTTTATTGATAACTCTCTTACACATTAATTAACAATTATTTTACTTCCTTTAACAACAGCTCTTGAATAACAAATTATCAGCAAATTCAACCATAAATAAAGTGAAAAATATCCTTGAAGTTTCATAAACGCAAGCATAGTAATATATCTGTGTATACACACACACACACACACATACACACACTGATTACAGTGTCTATGTTCTGTGTGCAAGGTAACATAAAGATTATTCCCTTGCCATTGTTGCAAGTTCACAAACTTTATGAAAAGGCTTCACTATTTTTCCCAGCTTAATTAACTTGTACTTAAGTTGAACACAACAAACAATAATGGTGTTATTAGTGAAATGTGGTAAAATAAATGGTCATGACCGCTCAGCAGATCATGTAAAACCTAAAATATCCCCCAGACCTTCCAGTCTCAACCTGTAGATCTCATTATTAAATAATTTAGAAAGAACTATTAGAGATGACTTCACGAGCAGGCTGAACTTTGCCACTTTGCCAGTCACAAACACATACACTGTTGCCTTTAAAAAGAAACAATACTATTCATTTCCAATGAGACCTAGGTGTAAGGGAAAAACAAAAATAAAGCCATGGATTTTTGTTGTTGTTGTTAATCCTCACGCGAGGATATTTTTCCATTGCTTTTTTAGAGTAGAAGGGAGTAGAAGAAATAGAGAAACATTGATGTGAGAGAGACACATTAATTGATTGCCTCTGGCATGCACCCTGCACAGGGCCAGGGATTGAGCCTACAACTGAGGTACATGCTCTTGACTGGAATTGAACCCGGGACCTTTCAGTCCGTAGTCTGATGCTCTATTCACTGAGCCAAACCAGCTAGGGCAAGCCATGGATACTTTTAAGTTGCACTACATTATTTTAATTATTTAACTAATAAGTTTAATTACCAGGTCAGTGCACCATTTTTTTTAAAATCCTCATTGGAGGATATTTTTGTTTATGTTTTAGAGAGAGAGGAAGTGGGGGGAGGTGGGCGCGGAGAGAAAGAAACATCAAGTGGGGATCAAAACCAAAACATTTTTGGCAATATTGGACGACACCAGCTGAGCCACACGGCCGTGGCAAGTGCACCAGTTCTTGCTTAAACACATGTAATACCTTTGAAAGTAGATTAAAATAATCTTTAAAAATAAGCCAGAGGTGAAAATGAACAGACCTGAACAGCTTGACAGAAATGGAATAATTTCCAACCAATGACCATTAATGGGCATACTCATTTTATATAGCAGGTTTTAAAAACCACTTAGCAATTCTTTAAACAGTCACTTGATAGAGTACTTTTTAGCTATTATATTCAATACAGAGGCATCATAGAAACAAAAAAAATATTACTTTATTACTAAGGATTCAAGATGGCAACTACTTAGATTCCATTGCCAATATGGATTATAACAAATCCAGCGAGTATTTTGTTTTTCAATTATTCATAGAAAATTTAATCCTGATTAAGTATCCTTGGGCAGGAATTCATAGGTAGTTGATGACTGAAACCAACATTTATGTGAAATGCTTCTATTAATTTAATCTGTGTATATGGCTTAATTATGATTGGGGATTCAATGTAAGAGAAATGAATTATATCAGAATTAAAATTAGTACCATATCACACAGTATTTTTTCCTTCTTTCTTTTTTAACATGTAAAACTACTTGTCCTTTTACCTAAATGCTCAGGTTTTAAAATCCTTTATCCTTAAAACACATGTATCTAATTTTATTTTTCATAAACTGTCCAAAACTCTTTGCTAATCAAACTAAAACTGTAATTAGAACAAAATGATAGAAGAAAATCCCCACCCACAAATAAACAAAAGCTTATTCATTTAACTATGAATATACTTTATATTTATTTTCTGAATTTTACTTTCAATTTCTTTAAACTCCAATATGAAATGCACTTTCTTTAAAGCACAAAAAAGCAGTTTTTAATCAGTATACTACACTGATTTCATAACTGGACTTAGTTCAGATATGTATAAACAAGTAATCATTTAACTGATTACTTTTTATAAGACTGTCAAACCTGAGTTAACTATTGACATAAAATGAGGCATTATAAGTGGTGAATCTTTTACCAAAATATCATATTCTTTTCCATCTTTATTTCCACATGAAAATCATATAAATCACCTTATTACAATACTCTTCAAAGTTTAAGTATTTTTTTAAAACATTTCTTTTATTTCCTTTTTCAGTTTTGGTACTGCTTAAATGCAGTTGTATAAATAACATGCTCTGCTTCCTATGTTCAATTTTTCATACCAAAAGTATGAAAAAAAAGTCAGTGTATTTGGATCCTTATTGCACTTTGCTTAATCAATTCACTTTTCCTTTAAGAAAATCAAGTATCAGAAGTGAGGCCGACTTTTGTGTCCAGAGGATATGGTCAGTGGTAGTGTTACTGAGGAGAGTGAAGAAACTTCCCAGTATAGACTGTGGGACAGAAAGAGTCTGTAGAGAATAACCATGGAAACAGACTGGCAAAGGATAACACCTATTGTAATAACCTGAAAAGAACAGAAAGATAATGCTTTTATTGCATGCAAAAACAGAGAATTCAATTAATCACAAACCTGTATGTACTTTATATATACATACATGATATTGCAAAAGTAGGCTTACAGTTGTTCATATGGAAAATAACACAACCATTAATAAATAATATAATAAGTCCTGTGCTTTGTGTACTCACAACTGTAAACCTACTTTGCCCCACCCTGTATATGTACACACACTATCCTCCATCTCTCCATGGGTACATTTTATCAAATTCTTTTTCAATAGGAAAATATGACTAAGATTCAGACCTGTAACTGTTCAAAGGTTAAATTCCTTTAACATTTTACAGACATTAAAATAAGACAGAAAAGAATAATATTCTATGCCATTCTCTCCTTATGGCGCATGCACTACGAAAAGTAATGAGAAAAACCAGGCTCCTGGCTAATCTAGTAATGCGAATAAAACATGCCCCGGACACCTTTCAAAAATTCTCAAGTAAAAATCCTCTCTATTTTTGTAGACTCCCTTTCTATCTGCTTACTCTTTGTAAATACCTTAGGCTCAAGACACATTTGTGAGTTCAAGCATATACTGCACTGCTTGTGAAGGGCTTCTGGCAGAACTCCACTTTGAAATGATGGAGCTGTTCACCTAACAGGTAGGTATCAACACAATCAAAATGTGGTGTACCTTAATGTGAAACTCCAGTCCACAGTCTGTTAAAGCAACCAGTCTGATTTTTATAAATCTATCTTGATTTTTACTATTACACAGCAAAAAAGTTTGTCATTTTTTCTTCACAAATATGTGTTATGAATCCTCCAATTTATGCACAGCACTATGAAATAGGTTATAATATGCATAACAAAGCTATTTTCCATCATTTTGTTTATAAACTAAATTTAAAAATTTTTGTCTTTTACATTTTAAACTTCTAAATTATACCCTTACCAGTTCAGTATTTTGTTTCAAAGTTTTATTTTGAAGAGCTCAAGAAGCCTCTGAAAGGAAAAATAGGCCCAATAAAAATTACCCAAAAATATTTAGCTCATATATACTACTTACCTTATCTCTTTGGTAGTCTTTAAACATGAAAGATATGCATGCAAGAACTGGGTGACATAAAAACCACAAGACACAGCCCTGTAACAAATGAAAAGTAAGTCAAGTAAGTGCAGCTATGTCTTTATTTTCAGAATGTACAGATAAAACACAGTAGGCATATTTAAGAGATCTTGATTGATATCAACTGGACTTTAGAGAATTTGCAATAAAAAGGTAGAAGTAAATTTGCTGTTGCTACTTTGTTTCTAATAAAATTTTCTAGAGTATTTAAAACCTTAAATCTACATTTGGACATTTTGATACACTGTGAATACGTTAAGTAACAAATTAGTAATTGAGAAAAACCAATGTACAAATGTATATTTCTGTAAAAAAATAATGTATATTCATATTTTAAAAAACAATATTTCTATTGATTTCAGAGAGTAAGGGAGAAGGAGAGAGAGAAACATGAGAATCACTGATCGGCTGCCTCCTGCACATTCCACTCTGAGGGATGGAGCCCACAATCCAGGCATGTGCCTTGACCAGAAATCGAACTGTGACCTCTAGGTTTATAGGTCGATGCTCAACCACTGAGCAACACCGGCCAGGCTGTACAGTCATATTTGTGTGTGTGTGTGTGTGTGTGTGTGAGACTCCCTTTCTATGTGCTTACACACACACACACACACACACACACACACACAAAGAAATTGTGAAAGAATACACAAAAAAGTGACTGATGGTGGTTACCTATTTGAGAGTGTTAGTACAAAAGAGAGTGGAACTGGGCAAGTAAGAATGGGAAGCTTTTTAACATTATGCTTTTCAAACATCTCTTTCTATTTTTCTCAAAACATTGGCAACATATTTTCTTTTCCAAGATTAAATTTGAAATAAAATAAGTTAATAAATAATAGTTGTTGAGATGCTTAGTATATTGAAAATAAGGAAAAAAAGATGTAGAATAACGTGATTACTATGCTACCATTTACATAAAATGGAGGGGAAAACATACAATTATATATTAAAAATTCTTTGGGAGAATAAATTAAAACAGCAGTGATTATATGAGGTGATAATTGAGTGGATGGAAGACAGCTAAGAAAAATGTTTTGCTACTCTTTAAATACTTTTGAATGCTTGAACCCATTCAAAAAGTTAAATTGTAATAAATAAAAATGAATGTTTAGGTTCAATGAAAGAGTTTGATATTGTTTTAAACATAAAACAAAGAAGAAACTTAGTTTTTAAACATCTTAAATACATAATCACTTTTCAAACAATAAGCACCGCTTTCCCTGTAAAAATCTGGAAGTGAAATGGCCTTTCCTTGCCTGTTTGGTGCTCAGAGCCTGAAGGTGTTTCTAGGCTGCAGCCACTTTACACTGTGCACCAGAATAAAGGAGTCTGGCCCTTCTTCCACAGCGGCCTCTGACTCCTCAGAGATTTCTGTGGAGCAGGCTGGGCTGAGAACAACTCATCAGACTGCTATTAAAGTTGCCACGATGAAGGAATATGGATTCTTTCAATCTGACAGGAAAACATAACCTTCTATGGAGGAAGGCTTGCAGTGTCACTGCCCAACCTCTCTCCTGGTCTTCCCCTTTATTAGATGGGAATAGAAAAAAATTAAATTTGCTTTTAGATCTCACTACAATATGAAGGGCAGTGGGGGGAATAAAGTGAACATCTCATATGGAGGCAGTGAAACGGCCAAAACATATTATGGACTTACCTTCCTGTTCCAACTGTTTATGCCAATGGATAGCTCCTCAAAATTTGTTTTAAATCACTGCATAATTCTGAGTAACAGTATCTAGTAATGACAGTCAATTAATAACTGTTTTTTTTGAGAAATATAAACTGTATTCTAATTTAAATTTTAAAAAAAATTCTGATACTATAGAAAAATGTCAACTCCCTATTGGTAAAGAAATCATGAACCACACAAAAATGACCTGCCAAAAATTACATGGAAACCACTGTTCTGCGAGTTCTATAAAAGGAGGATAGTATCCACATGTCATAGGTTGTGAAGATTAAATGAGTTGAAGCACATGAAGGGCTTACAGTAGTGTCTGGCACATGATAAAAGTTTAAGGAGTGTTGGCATGTAGTTAGTTGCCTGTATACTTCCTAAAGAAAGCAAAACAGTCCTAACTGGTTTGGATCAGTGGATAGAGCGTCGGCCTGCGGACTGAAAGGTCCCAGGTTCAATTCCGGTCAAGCACATGTACCTTGGTTGTAGACACATCCCCACTAGGAGGTGTGCAGGAGGCAGCTGATCAATGTTTCTCTCTTATTGATGTTTCTGACTTTCTATCCCTCTCCCTTCCTCTCTGTAAAAAAATCAATAAAATATTTTTTAAAAATAAAAAAACGAAAAAGAAAAAGAAAGCAGAACAAAGCTGATAATTAGAAGCCATTTTCTAACCAAACCCATACTTTGGCGAAAGTGATGTAGAACTCTCTTTTCAGGGTACTCCTCTCCACTGTGATGATCTGGTAGAGTCCACAGCCCAATGACAATGCCAGGCAAATTCTTAAAATGATTAGCAGGATCCCTGCTAAGTTGTGGTGTGAATAATAGCTGTGAGGACTGGTCTCTCCAAACTGTTCCCAAAGTAGCAAAATACTCTGAAAGAAAAAAAAAAAAACATTTTGAGAAAAAAAATATATCTGCTAACAATAAAGTACTTTTCAACTATTTCAAACATCCATTTAAACACAGCAACATTCCTAAGATTTAGCAGACTATAAAGTTGTCAATTAATAAAGCACAAGCAGTCTTTTCCTTGCTGATACCCTAAGCTAGAGAAAATGGATTACCAAATGAGACCACATGCAAAAGATAAAAAATGCTATTGCTATCATGACTCAAGTAAGATATCTGTAAGGATAAAAATAAGTTGAAATGATTAAGAGAATAAATATAAACTTTTTTCCAAATCCATCTTTTTCTTCAACATTGTATTCGAAATCAAACTGTCTTGCATTCAAGACTACTATCTCAGGATAATTTTCAAATATCTCAGTATTTTTTGTAATCTAGAAATAAACAAGTTAGAATTGCTGATTCAGATTTTACTCTTTTTCCATGGTAACCTTCCTGGGTAAAGGAGAATATATTTTTAATATTCATTATAAGCACCAAGAGCACAGTTACTTATCCTTATTTCTTTTTCTCCCATATTGTTACTGTAAAAGTAAAAAGCTCAGCAAGTTCTTCATCAAGCTGTTCTGTTTATTGCTATTCAGTAGAAATCTGTGTTCATATTCCTTCCATCTTTACCAAACATCAATCACTTAAATAAATTACTATAATAATCAATAAGCCTCTGTGCTTCCTCACTTGCCAACCCAGATCTCAGAATCGTGTCTTCCATGGCTTCCAAAATATTCATATCAAAACTCAAGTATTAATTCCAATTCTTAGACTTTATTAACCAGCCACCTCTTCTTTTTCTCATTCTCAAGTCATTCTTAGTAGGTGATCTCCTTTGCTATCTAGCACACATGAATTTCCTTCTTGGACTAAATATTTGCTCTGTATTACTGAAAATGTTACTCCTCCACTCCATCCAATTGTGCCCATCTGATTTCTTATGCACATTTCTTTTTTTATTATTTCATTTATTGGGGTGACATTGGTTAATAGCATCAAACAGTTTTCAGGTGTGGATTTCGGTTATAAGATCTATATATTGCATTGTGAGCCAACCACCCAAAGTCAAATAATCTGTCACCATGTATTATAACCCACTGACCGCTTATCCTCTCATCCTCCATTTCTAAACTTAACTTTTACAACAAAAAAGTGCTATTATAGAATTACCATTTCTTGCTATCTATGTGAGGTAATGAATAAGTTTATAATCATCTCACAATATATATGTATACCAGAACATCAAGTTGTGTATCTTAAATATATATTATTTCTACTTGTCAATTATACTGCAATAAAGCAGAAAAAAAAAACCCTACCAATTCCCATGACTCACATTTTTACTATTCGAACTCCCATATTTTCATGTATGTATGTGATACATGAGCTATGGACTATACATAAGTATTCATATAGTCTCTGGTTGCCTGTATCATTCACCTCGTCTGAATTGTTGAGTACCAGGGTTAGGTGTAATGTATTCTTCACAAATACTTACAGATAGTCTAGAGCCGTGTCATAATCTCAATTCTTAATTTGTATTTGTCCAGGATAATCAAGTTAAATTACAATAAAATAATAAAAATTTTAATAAAGTTATTCATTGAGAAATGAGAATTTAACCTGATATTAACACTACACTACACAAATCTTGAGTCAAACATATTAAGTTGGTAGAATCTTGTCCTTGTTTTAATTACTTCTAATTCAATTTTTAATCTTTATTGTTGAAAGCGTTACATTTTTCCCCCACTGACCCCTTCTAGTCCCCCATCTCTGCCCTTCACCACACAATTGTCTGTGTTCATGTATTATGCATATATACATACAAGTTCTTGGGCTAATCTCTTCCCACCCTCCCACCCCCACCTTCTTGCTCATTAGCCTTCCCTTCCTGGCATTATCTCCTTTCTAAATACCACTATCTGTGATACAGCCTCTTTTTAAATTCAATCATGTAAATTCAAGACACTTACTTCATTTGGCACCTACTGTACTTATAAATACTAGAAGTACAGGAAAGAATGAAGCACAGACCTTATCATTCCTTAATGAATTTTGCAACTATTTAATGCATTAAAATTTAGATTATATTGTCATTGTCAAAGCCCAGGTGTATATTTCACTTTTATCTATAGCCAATGATGGTTACAAACTCAGCACAAATTTTTATGCTTGTATCTTTCTTCTGAATTTTTATAAAGCCACTGCACACAGACATATGGAGACTGAAGAATAACGTCTATTCTACCGCGATCGATAGAGAGGAAAAAGGCACAGAGGACCTTTCTAAAACTCCAAATTTGTTTTGTAATTGTTTTTAAAAACAAGATCTTTTTTTATACTACATTTTGCTTTTTCATTGATCTCAGATATTCACTTGAATTATTTCATGTATAAAGTAGAAAAATGAACCTAAAGATCCTTGCCAGTGAATGAATCTCAAATTCACTAATTCACTCCTTCAATGTTGAGTACTTACTATGTGCTAGAAAACATGAAAAGAAAACTTTTAAGTAGGAAATAAGAATCTAACCTAATATTAAACATATCGTACTTGAATAGGCAACCGGAAGCACAAATTCAGGTAAATTACAATTAAATTCAATACTAAGAAGATTAATAGGTTATTTGATCTATCACTCTTTAAATTCACACTTTAAAAGAACACAAATTACTTATGGATCTCAAGTTTCAATTTTGATATGATATATGTCTAGATTTGCATTTCTGAATATTGAAAAGCAGAAACACTGAATGCCAATACTTACCTGTGTTATGACGATGAACACAGCAATGCCAGTGGATGCAGGAGTAGAATCCCATTGCAGAGGTCTGCTTTGAGACTTCTTCATTCTGACTATTGTCCAGCCCATGCATAGACTCAGAAGTAGGAATAACATGTGAATTTGGGAAGTGATGTCAAAAACTAATGGGAAAGGAAAACCAAAGACAACCAAGTTTTCATAATACAAAGAATGTGGTCCCTTTTGAGTTGAGAATATAATTAATTTTTAAACTAAAAAAAGATGGGCATTTTCAAACAGAATGGATGAAATTCAATAATAAGATGTATTCATGTGCAACAATTCTTAAAAAAGTAAAATTTTGCCATTAAATCTGTAAACAGTTATGAGAATAGTTAAAACAAGTGCAATACTCCTGTTTTTTAGTACATGGACATGCATGCCAATAACCCATTTTATTAAGATAAACTTTAGCCACAGCTGGTTTGGCTCAGTGGATGGAGTGTTGGCCTTCGGACTGAAGGGTCTCAGGTTCAATTCTGGTCAAGGGCACATGTTTGGGTTGCGAGCTCAATCCCCAGTTGGGGGTGTGAAGGAAGCAGCCAGTCAATGATTCTCTCTCATTATTGATGTTTCTGGCTCTCTTTCTCTCTCCCTTCCTCTCTGAAATCAATAAAAATATATTAAAACAAGAGATAGGCTTTAAATCTCTGTTTCCCATTTTTCTCAGCTTAAGTACATAATCCTGTTTATATCTCACTGCTTATTAAAAGGAACAACTTTTAAATATAATTTCTGCCATTTAAATACTGGTGCCTTCATTTCTCAGTTGCTAATTTTCTTTTGATGGCTGAACTACAATTTGAAGAGTATTTTCTAAAACTATTCATAAGAAATAGCACGACAATAAAACACATAGCTGCAGTAACATCCAATTATGTTGGCTTCAGTGTCAGAGTCCCGAGACAAATAAAATACTCCACGCATTAGTGTGATGTGCCACCAGGTGGCCGTCATCTACACTGCAGGGAAAGTCTGCTACTTTAAAGAGGATGCAACAAAAGCACCTGCACGCACCCTGTTCAGGGCCGCAAGAAAAAGATAAACTATAAATACTTCAAGGCCTATTAATTTTAGAAAAGAGTGTTTACTGATTTTAAAGAGTTTATCACTTTTCATAGTGTACTTTAATCTGGATTTTAGCATGAACATGTGATCAAAATCCAACAAAATAAAACTTTTCAAATTGCCATCCATAACTTTGAGGTCTATAGCTTTTAACTTCTTTTATATAAAGAAATTCTTGGAGAGACAGATAAAACTAGTTATAGTCTAATACTTATATTTAAAAGTTATAAGCCAAAAACCTATTAGTAAATTTTTTCAGATATATTTTCTCCCTGCTCTGCCATCCAAATTAAAACTAGATACTCAACATTTATGCTTATATGTTTGTAATAATGAATTCTGATAATAAACTGTCACTACAGTTGAGTGAGATAAAATATCATAGCCTTTCAGATCAAGCACAGTTTTCTTTCATAAATTTTAAATGACTATAATGCTAATTATTTTTTATTAAGCATTTCACAAGTACATATTCCGTTATTTAAAAAAGTCATAGCCAAAGAAATATTCCTACATAAGTTGCTAATCTGCAAAAACAAATACCTAGGAGGAAAAACACTTGACTTTTCTGGGTCATTTCTTTACATAATAAGTTATACACATTTATAATAATAAAAGCATAATATGCTAATTAGACCGAATGTCTTTCTGGACAACCTGCTGGATGAAGATGGGGCTGCGAGGGAAGCCCGGTCCTGGTGGTTGGAGGTATTCCCTGGTCCCGGGTACCAGAGGGAAGTTGGTGCTGGCAGCCACGGGAAGGAAGGCCTACTTCTGCATGAATTTTGTGCATTGGGCCTGTAGTCTATCTTACCTAATAATCAACAAACATGTAAATTGACTGTGCCTCCATTATTCCCACAGCCAATCAAGAGTGAGTATGCAAATTAACCTGACAAATATAGTGAGTTAATTTGCATATGCAGGCGCAGAGTGGCCTGGAGGGGTGAGACTGGATGCCTACTATGAGGAGGAGAGGGTGTGACAGAGAGAGTTACAGGAGCAGTGCTCTGGCTGGGAGTGAGGACTTGTAGGCTCCCAGGTGGCTGGGAGCGAAGCCAGGGGAAGGAAG
Source organism: Antrozous pallidus (assembly GCA_027563665.1). Classification (NCBI taxonomy): domain Eukaryota; kingdom Metazoa; phylum Chordata; class Mammalia; order Chiroptera; family Vespertilionidae; genus Antrozous; species Antrozous pallidus. The sequence goes on along the minus strand of CM050519.1, from coordinate 57,510,112 downwards.
GCTTATTCTTGCATGAATATTGTGCAATGGGCCTCTAGTCTATATATATAATAGGTTAAGTGGCTATCCCTCCAATAGGTAGCTATGATGTGAACTAACCACCAGGGGGCAGATGCTCAATGCAGGGGCTGCCATAACGTGCATTGGCCATCTATATAATAAAAACACAGTGGCCCTAACACCATAACAACCAAAGATTGGCACAGGTGGGTGGGGTGTGAGCATGGTGAGGCAGGCATGGGTGGGCAAGGCTGTGTGATTTCATGTGCTGGGCTTCTAGTATTGATATAATGTAACTTTGAGGATAGGTAGAATAATGTTTTTTTGCTGTTAAAAAATAATTAATTGTAGGTAAAAAATACAGATTACACAAAAATTCTATTCTGTGGGATTTGATTAAAAATGTTAAAATTTTAACCATTTAACTAACCAAACCTGTTGTCAAAACTACCAAAATGAATAATATTTACTGCAGTTTTATTAAAAAAACAAAAACAAACTTTTGCTTTGCCCAGCCAACATGGCTCAGCAGTTAAGTGTTGATTAATTTATTTTTAAATATATTTTCATTGATTTCAGAGAGGGAGGCAATGGAAGAGAGACTGAAACGTCAATGATGAGAAAGATTGGCTCATTGACTGGCTGTCTCCTACACGGGGATCAAGCTCTCAACCTGGCGTGTGCCCTTGACAGTAATCAAACTCGGGACCCTTCAGTTTGCAGACCGATGCCCTATCCACTGAGACAAACTGGCTAGGCTAAGAGTCAATTTATGAACCAGGAGGTCAAGGTTCAATTCTTAGTCAGGGCACATGCCTGGGTTGTGGACCTGATCCCCAGTGCAGGGCCTGCAGGAGGCAGCTGATCAATGATTCTCTCTCATTGATGATTCTATTTCTCTCTCCCTCTCCCTTCCCCTCTGAAATCAATAAAATTATTTTAAAAAAAGACTTTTGCTTTTTAACCCACAGTGAAGATACATAGTATAGACACTTGCTATTTTAAGGTTCTAAAAAACTTCTAGAACCTTTCATTTTCCTTATTGAGAGAGAACGTGTACTGCTCTCCTCTTAGACGTGAACAAGGGTTGCTTCTCCTTTTTTAACATCATCTAGAGTCCTTTTTACCCTCAAAGTTTCTCCCACTCTTTTCTCTTAGATGACTCTGAATGTTTAATAGAAACATATATTTCAAAGCTGGACAGAGCTTAAATAATTTAGCTTATGTATTTTAGATGAGGAAATTGAGGCCTAAAGAGGCAAAACACATAGAAGCCCATCAATGGCAAAGCTACAAGGTCAGCTCAGTTATACTCTATGGCTCTGGGTCAGAAAAGAGGGGAAAAAGTAAAAAAAGGTTAAAAATAGGGAAAACCTTCAGTTTTGGTCAGAAAACTTGTGTCTGAATCTTGGCTCTGCCACTCAACAGCTGACTGACATTTGGAAACATGCTTCCTGCCACTGAGCCCTGATTCTTTATCTGCAAAACAGGAATAAGCCAACCTACACTTCACTGAGGTTTTATTGAGGATAAAATGGAAGAACAGATATAAATACACTCTAAAACCAATGAACAGCCACACACATTGCCTATTATTAAGAAGAAACTAAATAAGGTATATGGGAACTAAAGCTGTAGCCCTGTGTTCAGTAATGTTAAATTCAAACCAACCTTGAATTAAAAAAAAAAAACTGTAGTAGGACAGAAATAATTTACAAAAAAGAAAAACAAGTAGATAGCAAGTTTATATTAAAAATAAATAAGTAAACAAAAGACTCAGAAAGGTACTCACATTCTGCCAAACTTCCCATAAAAGGTAACCCTATTCCATCTTTGGAGTAACTGAGGAATTGAAGAGGAGAGTATCAGTATAAATTACAAGTGTGAAAAAAATTGTTTATAATCAAATCAAGCATAATTTTGGTGGGCTAATTAGGATTAATTAGACGTAATGATGAACACAGTTTTAGTGGTTGTAAGTTACCTGGAGAAATGAATGTAATTAGCTAAAGCTGAACCAGCTTGTAACAGCAATGCAGTTGTCAGAACCTTTAAAATCATGTGCATGGGTCCTCCTTTATTAATAGCCTGCCACAATGACTGAGCATAAATGCAAGCAATCACAAAGTACACTAGGACTAGGAGGAAAAAGAACTCATGTAACCCTGTGAAGAGAAGAAAGGAGTTTGCTTCAGTAAAACAAGCCAGTTAGAGTATTGGGTTGCTTTCAAATCTATCAATGTATTTCTAGAACTTGTTTTTTAACTGAAGTCATAGCATTCACTTTTGTAAGAGCAGAAAAAAAAGAGGTCACTGGAATTTAAAAATTTTATACTTTTAGACAGTTCTAACTATAGGAAGACAGATTAAACTAATTAATCTATTAAAAAGCATAGTGGTCAAGGCATAAGCCCAAAGACTACCCATAAGATAAAAGTTTTGTTCAAAAATAGTAAATGAAAACAATGATTTCAGCATTGTTAGATATACTTTTTAACCTCAAAGTGGATTTCTTTTGTAAGACGCTTAGAAACAGGTTTAGTTAAAAAATAATAGTAATATATCTCCTGACAACAAGTCTCAAAGTGAGATCTAAGGGCTGCTATCAGTAGCATTACTAGGGAACTTGTTAGAAATGAAAATTCCTGAGCTTTACCCCAGACCTACTGAATCAAAAACTCTGGGTGCAGGGCCCAGCAATCTGTGCTTTAATAAACCCTTCTGGTGATTCTGATTGCAGATAAGTGCCAGAGCCACAGCTCTGGAATGTATCATTACCTTAAATTTCCATTTGGACAAATCTTCAAAATACCTGTCCTGACCAGAGCTCCCTTCTGAAGTTAATTGTCTTCATCTCTGGTCAACGAGGAAGCCCTGTGGTACCATGTGATTCCACTTCACAGTTAGCTTAAACTATACCACCTGACTAAATGGCCACCAGTCCAAAGACTAGGTAGGCATTGGCCAAAAAAACAGCATAACTTGGTTCTCAAAAATAAATTAGACTAATCATATTCTCTTGAGAAATCAAACCACAAAACATGGGAAGAATTAGGCAACAGAAATTGAAGCTAAAAAGGGCTAATATTGGGATAGGCCAAGGAGTCAACCCAGACCATGATAAAATAAAAACTTTGAGTACACTGAAATTTTGAATGATCAAAGGTGGGTAAAGACAAAAACAAAGTAAATGTGCAGATTTCATATTAAAAATGGTGCCAGTCATTAAGTGGCTTCTGGCTTCTTCCTACTAGCAGCTTTCAGTTTAGACTTCCTGCATCCTCATGATAAATCCCTCCTACCCCTGTCCTGAATTACCTGGAATATTTCGACTGTCTTAATTTTTCAGAAATTTCAGAACATTTTTATAATAAACCAGAAGGCTAGCTTTGAGTTTAATGAATTACATTTACTTGGTTACATCTAAAGTTAGTCTTTAATATTAGGGCTTTTATATCCTATGTAAATAACACGAGAGTCTAGTGACAGTGGATATGGATAGACCTGTCTCTATTGAACCTGTAGGATGAACAGTCTAAATTGCAATCACTTCCATTCCAATTGTGAATATCGAACCTACTCCAATTCTCATTTGTGGCAAACTCCAGCCAAAAGCCAGAGAAGGGAGTATTTCCATTATATGACAAATAATTTTAGAAAAGCAATCCAGATAGTAATAGGAAAAATAGTCAATAAACAGTTCAATCTCAATCATGTTTTTGGCAGGGTTAGGAGAAAAAAAAAAAGGGAGAGATAGGAAGTATTTCCACCACTGGGTGTCTCTCCTGTTCTATGTACACAAATGGCGATAGTCCACTCTCTAGTCCAGGTGAAAAGGCATGTTTATATTTAGTCTTCAGGAAGAGAAAATCAAGTAACAGAAAAGGCATATTTGATTATAAAATTCCTTACATAGAAAAAGCATTCAGCTTTAGAAATAATGGGACAATAAACCTGGGATTGTAATAGTAAAGGAACAAGATAGAAAATATGCTGATTATAACTCAGTAAAATTCTTTTTGCTAGCTTGTATTTTAAATCCTGGTTTTTATCTTTCCTTCTTAGTATAAAGAATTAAACATGGAATTCTATTTAAAGTTTTACTTACTTATAATTCTGTACAGAATATCCATTACAAGGTAAAGTTTTAGACTTCATTAGGTTACAAATCCAGTTTGAAAAGAAAATCCTCAGATGATTTACTGAGTAATCAGAATAATATAGGAGAGGGAAGAAATTTTGAAAATAAGACATGTCACCAGCAAAAAAGTATTTTAGGATTATTCAAGATTAAGTGTATCTTTTGAAAAAAGCTAACATTATAACCAACAAATTACTTCATTGAGGTAATACATTAAATACCTTGAACTAGGTCATTTGTCCTCTTAGTTCATTGAATTTTGCATAAATTATTTTTACGATGATTCTGTCCACAAGACACTTTAAGGACAAAACACGAATTCTGCCCTCAGTGTTCTTTTAAATAAATCACCTTTAGAGAAAAAAATCTTTTTTTCTCTTCAGCTATCAATTTTACCTTTCTTGTTCCTTCACAAGAAAGCAATCTATATTCACTTTGAAACTAAAATCTAATTTTAAAATAGATGGGTGCTAGGTATTAAATTTTACTTATACACAAAAGAAGAAAAATGCTCTCAAACTAGCATGCAACAAGTGACAAACTCTTATGTTACCAGGAAATGTATAAATTTTTAAGGCAAGCTTAATAGGAAGAAGCATTGGCAACATTCAGTAGCAAGAAAACTTAACAGGAGAGCTTTAAAAACTTCAGCTCTGGCCCAGCTGGTACGGTACAGTGATTGAACATCGACCCATGAACCAGGAAGTCACACTTCGATTCCCAGTCAGGGCACATGTCCAGGTTGCAGGCTTGATCCCCATTAGGGGGCATGCAGGACACAGCCTATGAATGATTCTCTCCCATCATTGGTGTTTCTCTCTCTCTCTCTCTCCCAGTCTCTGAAATCAATAAAAACATATTAAAAAGAACATCAATACAATAATTTCAGCTCCAACTAAAATGATAAGAGATGGGAGACAAGAGAGTAAGAGAAGAGAGTCACTGGGTCATAGGCAGCACCTGGGACACTCTTGCCTACCCATGATGCTTGTTCTCTCTGAGGCACAGGGTCCATCCTGCCCTCAAGTGTCTCAAGATATATCCTAACTAGAGGCCCAGTGCATGAATTAGTGAATGGTGGGGTCTGGTTGACCCACCCAATGGGGGCCCATCAGGCCAGGCCAGCTGGGGGGGAGGAGTTGTGGGCAGTTTACCCGCCAGGCCAGCTGGGGGTGGAGGGTGGGCCAATCTGGCCCCAGATCGGCTGGTTGGCTGCTGTACTGTGTGTCATAGCCACTGGACATTCCACCATTTGAGTAGCTGGGCATATATATATATATATATATATATATATATATATATCGATTAGAGACCCAGTGCACAAAATTTGTGCACAGGGTTGGGGACGTCCCTCAGCCTGACTTGCACCCTCACCAATCCAGGACCCCTCAGGGGATGTCTGACTGCTGGTCATGCCCTAGAGCCCTCCTATAGTCCCTCCCCGGCTGGCCAACCTCCCATGTCCCTCCCTGGCCCTGATTGTGCACTGGTGGGGACCCTCAGCCTGGCCTGCACCCTCTCACAATCCAGGACTATTCCTGGGATGTCAGAGAGCTGGTTTCAGCCTGATCCTGCAGGTCAAGCTGAGGGACCCCACTGATGCACAAATTAGTGCACTGGGCCTCTAGTGAAAAATAAATGCCAACATCTTTTACAAAGATAAAAGAAATGGTAGCATCGACTTAACTTTTAAGAGTACTCTACAATTGTTAGTGTAGGTAGCGAGATATTATAAAGGGAAGAAGCAAAGGGAATCAGACATCAAGTCTAATGAACTAGAGAGCTGAATCAGACAATAAACCTGCTTCATTAGGGAGCTACAGCATCATACACTCTCCAGGTGACCACTGCTTGCTCTATCCTCAGGACCTAACAGGCAGGAAGGATCTTTTAGTCCTTAGATTACTGAGGAAGAAATAAAATAGCAAGATAAATTCCTTTAATGGGCACATGTGCAGTAGAAGCCAAGATGGCACAGGGAGAGAGGTCCCTCCACTTTCAGCCTAACATCTAACAAAGACAACTCTCTCTCTCTCTCTCTCTCTCTCGCTCTCTCTCTCTCTCTCTCTCTCTCTCTCATACTCTCGCCCCATGGTTTCTCCCTCCATAGCAGTCATGCAGCCCTAATAGCCAGAAACCGTGGAACTCCAAGCATTAGCTTGCCATAGCACCAGCCCAAGTGCAGGCAGGAACAGACTAAGCTAGCTGGATAAGGTCAAAGGCTAAACTGGAGTAAGCTGCAGCATGGCAAAGTTTTTGGACACTGGTCTTTGTTCTGGGCCTGATGGAGACAAGGCTGGTCATATTCCACAGTGGGTCAGATGGAGATGACACCCCAGGAACCTGGGGGTGCTTTCCATTTCAACCCCACTAAATCTTACAACACCACCTCAACCTCCCAAGGGTGGATCCCTAAAAAAGCTTTTCTATTTCTACAGGCAACATAATGATCCAAACTACCATAAGTAAAGTTTAACCTTTAGGTTAATTTGTGTTCAAAACAACTTGAGTAGCTTACCCTTATGTAATTTTCTTTACACAAAAAACTTTCAGAATTAACTATTTTAAAACATTTAGCATTTCATTTTGTCACTATATAGATATATTTTTCAAACCAAAAGATATTTTTTTAAAAGTTGATCTATTCATACATTTACTTATAACCTGTTGTCCTTAAAATATGCTCCTTGAGTTGCTTTTCTGTGGCAATTTATATTTTGAACTAAACAACCAGTTTTGTATAATGTAGCCTCAACTCCTGTTCTACCTCCACCCATCCACCTTGATGGCCAATGAGTTGTAATGGGATTACATTTTTCTCTAAGCAGATTGACACTTCCTATGGCTAATGAATGGATGACCTACAGGTTTTAGTTTGACGGATGGTCTACAGGTTTCAGTTTTCATTCTGCCATGTTAATTTACAAATCTATGAGGATACTTTATGGCATGTCTATCATGAATCACAAGAACTCATTCATTTCTGTTTGGCCTAAGTATCTCACTTCAAAAGTACCATACAATCAACCTAAAAATTTCATGAAAAATTTAATGGGAGTACACTTAGTTTTGGAAAGCATTATAAACTTTGATCATTCTTAAAATAGTTGAAAGCTCCAATAAATACAAATCTTAAATCTGCTCAACCTATTAAAGGATAGTCATACAAAGTAGTCATTAAGTTTCCAATTTCAGTTACTTAACTTATTTATATTTTTATGTTTATAAAAATAATGCTGAGAAACCAAGATGGCAGCATAGGTAAACACCTGGACTTGCTTCCTCGCACAACCACTTCAAAACTACAACTAAAAGACAAAATAGACATCACCCAGAACCACAGGAAGGCTGGCTGAATGGAAATACTACAACTAGAAAGGAAAGAGGAAAGCACACTGAGATTCAGAGGGGGTGCGGAAGTAAAGTGCAGAGGTATGGAGGCGTGCATGCACGAAAAGGGCTGGCAACTGAGTACGTGGCTGTCTTTTTCAATCCGCAAGGAGATACAAGCTCCTGACTGCTCTGAACTCCAATTTCGGGTGGGACTCTGGGAACCCATACTCATTCGGGGAGAAACTAGACTGTCTGGCATCAGGCAGAACTTGAGGGAATGACTTTCTCTCAGAGGTGCTTGCAGCGATTATCAAGGGACACTGAGACCCAGGGACCTATTAAGGCAGGGCTGATGGGAAGCCATTGCTGTTTGCTCTGCCCTAAGACTCCACTCCACCCAAGCTGAGTGCAGAGGTTTTTGCTTATGAACGGCCTGGTCCTTTGAAATCTAAAATTACCTAACAAACTGCAGCTGAGTCAGAGACCCAGAACATCCAAAAGAAGGCCCAAAGCCCCATAGCAGCTTGCACTGCTTCACAGCTGAGCCTCATCTGGGCACCTCCAAAACCCAAACAAAGAAGAGGAATCTTCATATCTCTCTGTAGCTCCTGCTGGGTGGCCTCAGGCAGAAGCTAAATTAGCACCTCCTTGGAGATCCAAGACCCAGTGTACCCAGTGGTCAGAGTGGGATCATGCAGATTACAACTCCTCAGATCCATAAGGGACACACTCAGGGGGCAGATGCAGTGAACACTAAAGCCCCACTGAAGCAAGTCTTGCCTCATGAGGGTGTCTCCAGAATAGAAGTTTTCCCATCGTAGACAAAGCTGATCCTCATAGCCAATTGGCAGGGAGGTCAACTCCTCACAGTGATACCAACAATCAAGGCTTAACTACAACAAGACTGTGCACACAGCCCACAAAGGGGTACACTAAGAGTGTCCACCTCAGATAACTGGGAAGGCTGAGCCACTGGGTCCTACAGGACACCTAGCACACAAAGTTACTCTATCAACTCAGGGAAGCAGCCAAAATGTGGAGACAAAGAAACAGGTCACAAATGAAAGAAATAATAAAGAGTTCAAAATCACGGGTATAAAGTTTTTCAAGAATTTTCTAGAAAAGGTCAATAAATTTAGCAAGACCATCAAGGATATGAAAAAAGACCAACTAGAAATTAAGCATACACTGACTGAAATAAAAAATAATATACAGAGATCCAACCACAGACTGGAGGACTGCAAGAATCAAGTCAAAGACTTGAAATTCACAGAAGCAAAAAACACCTAACTGGAAAACCAAAAGGAAAAAATAATCCAATAATATGAAGGTAGTATAAGGAACCTCTGGGACAACTTCAAGTGTACCAACATCAGAATTATGGGGGTTCCAGAAGAAGAAAGAGAGCAAGATACTGAAAACCTATTTGAAGAAATAATGACAGAAAACTTCCCCTACCTGGTGAGAGAAATAGACTTACAAGTCCAGGAAGTGCACAGAACCCCAAACAAAAGGAATCCAAAGAGGACCACACCAAGACACATCATAATTAAAATGCGAAAAGCAAAAGACAAAAAGAGAATATTAAAAGCAGCAAGAGAAAAACAGTTAGTTGCTTACAAGGGAGTACCTATATGACTATCAGCTGATTTCTCAACAGAAACTATGCAGGCCAGATGGGAGTGGCAAGAAGTATTCAAAGTGATGAACAGCAAGAACCTACAACCAAGATTACTCTACCCATCAAAGCTATCATTCAGAATTGAAGGGCAGATAAAGAGCTTCACAGATAAGAAACAGCTAAAGGAGGTCATCACTGCCAAACCAGTATTATATGAATATGAAATTTTTAAAAATATATTTTATTGATATTTTTACAGAGAGGAAGAGAGAGGGATAGAGAGTTAGAAACACCTATGAAAGAGAAATATCGATCAGGTGCCTCCTGTACTTTACCTATTGGGTATGTGCCTGCAACTAAGGTCAAGGGCATGTACCTTAGTTACAGGCACATACCTAATAGGTAAAGTACAGGAGGCACCTGATCAATTTGACTGGAATCGACCTGGGACCCTTGAGTCTGCAGGCTGATGCTCTATCCACTGAGCCAAACCAGCCAGGGCTGAAAGGAATTCTTTAAGAAGAGGAAGAAGAAGAAAAAGGTAAAGATAAAAATTATGAACAACAAATACATATCTATTAACAAGTGAATCTAAAAATCAAGTGAGTAAAAAATCTGATGAATGGAATAAACTGGGAATATAATAGAATCAGGGGCATAGAAAGGGAGTGGACTGACAATCCTCAGGTGGAAAAGGGTGTCGGGGGTGTGGGAAGAGACTGGACAAAAATCATACACCCATTAATGAGGATATTGGTGGGGGTTAGGGGGTAAGGGCATGGGGTGGGGTCGGAACCGGGTGGAGGGGAGCCATGAGGGGGCGGGGGGAAGAGAAACAACTGTAATAATCTGAACAATAAAGATTTATTTAAAAAAATAATAAAATATTTACAACATAAAAATGGTAGGTTATCACTTTTAAAAGCTTTAGTATAGGATAAAATAAAATTTAAATTTCTACCATTTAACATATGGTAATAATCTGTTAATATTCTGCACTTCTTTTCTACATTTCCTAACATACTTCAAGTCATACAATATAAAATTTAGTGTTTTGCTTTTTTAACTTAATACCATAGCTATTAAAATGCTGTAAGATTCATTTAATCTTTACTATTAGACATGTAAGTTTTTAATTTTTAATATCTAAACATATAAAAAAAGTGTGCATACTGCTAGATCTTTTTCTGTATTTAAGATATATATTTAAATATGTATTCTTACCAGATTCTCCAGCACTGAAATGATCAAGTGGATTCCCTTCAGCATCTGGGTTTAGTAACATCATTTCAAATGGGATGTCTTCCAAATGAAAATCCTCATTGTCATCTTTGCATGTATACTTGTCTGCATAAAATATATGCCATGTTTGTGGATGCGGAGTCTGTGATACTGTCAGATTATGTTCAGTCTGATTCATGGTCACTTTAAAGAGAAAGAAGATAGCACTTTCAAAGCAAAACTCTCACATGTATTTGTTTGAAGTTAAAATTTTCTTGTTTTTGAAAGATTTTTTTGTTTTATATTTTTACTGATTTGGTTTCAAAGAGGAAGAGAGGAGAAAGAGATAGTAACATCCATGATGAGAGGGAATCACTGATTGACTCCCTCCTGCATGCCCCCTACTGGGGATCAAGCCCTAAACCTGAGCATGTGCCCTGACTTGGAACTGAACCATAATCTCCCAGTTCATAGGTTGAAGCTCAACTACCGAGCCACACCAGCCATAATTCTTATTGCCTTGGAAATTCAAACCTTGTTGTAGTATTGGCATATGGTCTATATATCATGAAGTAGAGAAAAATAATGTATCTTAACCAAAGGAATCACTATGATAGTACTATATAACACCACAAATGAGTTAGAATGGTTTTGCTGAAACTCTGATTTTTAATTTTAAATGTTTCAAAAATTTCAAGTAAGTTAGTGACATTAAAATTTTTAAATTAAATTTATTGGGGTGACATGGGTTAATAAGATTATATAGGTTTTACGTGCACATCATCTGAACAATGATTAATAAGATTATATAGGGTTCTATGATACATGATTTGTATATTGCATTGTGGTAAAATATACAAAAAAACAAGTTACCATTTGAATGATTTTTAAGCATTCAATTCTGTAGCATTAAATACATTCAAAATGCTGTATAATCACCACGATGACATTTTTGAAAACTACTGAGTTAAATTTAAAAGGAAACACTCAACTTACAAAATCATATCTAATAACTATGACTGACAAATACCTTCAAAAGATTTTCCAAAATCTTTTTCTAATTGTCAATTTTTAAAACGGCACTAAATGCAAAAAAAAAAAAAAAAAAAAAAGAGAGAGAGAGAGAGAGAGAAAGAAGAAGAATTTTAAGTCACTAGCAGTGATTCTGAGTTATTACACTGGGTCAGGTCTATACACTGGCAGGACAGAGGGGACTCGTGAATGTTGGCATCACACAAAGCTATACTTGATCCTGGCTCCAATACTTACCTTCCATGTGACTTTGGGCAAATTACATAAGCAATGACTCACTTTCTTCAGCTGTAAAACGAAGGTAATACTTAGAGCAAAGCTGATGTAAGGACCAAATTATATGTGACTTGGCATGGTATCTGTCAAATGATTGTTGCTGAATAAAGGTTTATTCTCCTTTTCCTTTCTTTAAAACAGGATGGTTACACTAACAAGTGGTTCTCAATCCAGGGTAATCCTGTTCCCTTCCAGGGAATCTGAAAATGTGTAGGGACAGTTTTATTGTCACAGTAGTTGAGAAGACACTTGGAGGGAGCTAAGCTAAGCCTCATGCAATCCAAAGTGAAGTCTCACAAAAAAGACCTGTTCCTCCCAAAATACCAGTAGATGTCCTTTTGAGAAACACTAAATGATGTTTAAGATCCCTTCTCAATTCAGGTCTATGATTCTGACCTAAGACACACTTACTAACACCATCACAAAGTTAAAGGAGAGTAGTGTCTCACACTCTAGGTATAAGAGCAAGTCTTAGCCCTACTACTTAACAACATATGACTCAGCAAATAAATTACTTAACCTCTCTAAATTTGTTTTTCGGTAGTACAATTAAGATACCTGCTCTAGCTAGCACAGATTCTTGAGAGGAGCAAATAAAAATTATATATGTTGTAGTATTGGCATATGGTCTGTATATCATGAAGCAGAGAAAAATAATGTATCTTAACCATAAGAATCACTATGTTAGCACTATATAACAGCACAAATGAGTAGAAAGGTTGTGCTGAAAATCTGAATTTTAAATGTTTCAAGATTTTAATTTTCAAAATGAAAATGTTTAAATTAAATTTATTGGGGTGACAAGGGTTAATAAGATTATATAGGTTTCACAGGCAATGCTATGTGAAAAGTCTCTGTATGAAGTCAAGTATTCTTAAAATTTAGAATTATCATAGGCCTGATTTCTAACTCTAGACTACCTGCACAGTATGCCAACTACAAAGCAAATGTAACAAAGTATTAACAATTACTGAATCTAAGCAAAGGATGCACAAATGGTGGTGGTTGTACTTACTTTCAACTTTTCTGTATGACTGAAAGTGTTCCTAATAAAAAATTGGAAAAACGTTATTTATATAAGGTTGTCTTTATAAGTGAAATATTGATGCATCTATTCAGGGTTCAAATTTTGATGACTTGGACTTTATAATTGGGAATTTTATTAATAGCAGTTAAAATGGACAAGATGATTTTATCAACAATACTACAGCATTGTTTTTCTGGCTAAAGCTAGCTGACATTTATACTGTTGTTTTTTGACTGTACAGCTGCTGGAAAATGTAACAAAGACTCTGATTTCTGTTAAACATTTAAAGACCTTTAGTAAGCATTCCACATATAATCAATAAATGGCCTGCAAGCCCATGTGGCTCAGTGGTTGAGCGTTTATCTATGAAGCAAGAGGTCATAGTTCAATTCTGGTCAGGGCACATCTCCAGTGTGGGGCATATCGGAGGCAGCTCATCAATGATTCTCTCTCATCACTGATGTTTCTCTCTCTCTCTCCTTCTTCCTTCCTCTCTGAAATCAACAAAAACACATTTTAAAAAATACATACATACATATACACATGGCTCAGAAATAAGATTTTAGAAATATACAGCTTGCAGTTACATAATTTGGACCTCATTATATAAAAGCTCTGCGATGTTGCTGTTCTATTTATCACTTTATATAAAGGAGAGTAGTGTCTCACGTACTACCTTTAAGTTAATTTGCATTCAAAACAATTGAAATAGCTTACCCTTATGTAACTGCCTCTTAGATAAAACACTACAAAAATTAACCATTATATTTCTACCAATACACTTTTTAATGTTTCATTTTAAATTATGCAGACTTCGATCATTGTAAAATAAGAGTGTGCTTCAGAAAGTTACAGCCTCAACTTTTTGTCTGGCTGCCTTTCTCAGCAAGCCTGGGAAACAAGCCTTTTGACAAAACTGCATATTCATTGTTTTTGAGACAAAAGACTAGAGCACAGCACACATGTTCTATGCTGATGTAATCAGTACCTCAAATATTAACAAAACTTGAATTGCAGAGAATAATGTTATATGGCTAATTATAATAAAAGGTTAATGTGCAAATTGACCAAATGGAAGAACGACTGGTCGCTATGATGTGCAGTGACCACCAGGGGGGCAGACACTCAATGCAGGAGCTGGCCCCTGGTGGTCAGTGTGCTCCCACAGGGGGAGCACTGCTCAGCCAGAAGCTGGGCTCACAGCTTGCAGCGGCAGGAGCCTCTCCACCTCCGTGCCAGCACAAACTGCGAGAGGGCACAGGCCAGGCCGAGGGACCCCATGCACATTATATTATACTAGAGGCCTGGTGCATGAAATTCATGCAAGGGGGGAGGGGGCGTGTGGAGGGGGGTGGTTTCCCTCAGCCCAGTCTGCAAAGACACCAACATCCTTCACCTCAGCCTCTAGCCAGAGGTTCCTTTCCTCCTTCCATACAGCCTCTGGGGAGATACTTGTCCCGGGGACTTCTCAGGGCCCTGGCACAGGACACCCTGTCAGGTACTTGGGGGCTTGGGCTTTTGGGTCTGTCTTCCCGGCGTGGCCTGGTGCACATTTGCTGCCATGGGAGCGGCGCCTCAGGAGTCGCTCCCTTAGACCATACTACTTGTGTGTTTGGGGGAGGGGGAGCGCTTCAGCAGTAGTGATTTAATGCTTGTAGTGTACCCGCCAGACACCCCCCTGTCACAGGCCATGCTGGTCGAGTCTGGACTGTGGGCAGGGGTTTGCTGGGCTGCAACTGGGGGCCACAGGTGGAGGAGCCCAGCACCCATAGGGCTCCATCAGCATCAGGAACTGGAAAGAGCCATTTTTCTGGTTCTTCCCCTCCCTCCGCACAGCTGGTCCATTCCCTCTCTCCACACCCCCATGGCCGGGCTGGTGGGGCATGGATGCTGCGCTCATGGCCCCGGCCGGCCCCTTTCTTCCCTCCCTGTAGGCAGGCCAGTGGAGTGTGGACGCTGAGCCGGCCCGTTCTCTCAGTGGCTATAGCCATCTTGGTTGGTGTTTATTTGCTCCTGATTGGCTTTTGGGCGTGGCTTGTGGGTGTGGGTTGATCAGAGGTATGGTCAATTTGCATATTACTTTTATTAGATAGGATGTTTTATAATATAATGTGCATGAATATTATAAAAGGAAATTAATACTGTTAACAGAAATACACAGAATATATTAAAACTTTTAAAGGAATTATAAACCTGACAAATGTGCAAAAGAAAATATATGCACATGCTATACAAAGACATCATTGAATGTTTTATATGCAAAATTATATTTAGCTCTTCTAATCTGACAGTAAATTATTCTTAATCTCCTTACTATAAATTATCTTACATAAATTTATTTTCAGTGCTTTTAAATGTCTTGTTTACTTGCTTTAAGACCTACAAAATATTTTATCATTTTTAAAGCTGATGTTTTGTGACATTACTAAAGAAGAACAGAGGAAGACTGAAAACTAATTTCTCAAACATTTATTTGGGCAAATGTATGTATACTCAACTGACAAGCCACATTTGACAACGGGGGTTTTTAAATCTGCTAGTCTTTTCATTGTTCATAGCAGCAGTAAAGTTTTACATAGGCATTTGGAATAGTTAATGAACTCATTACTAAGTAGGTGAAAGACTATTAATTCTTAAAATCTCATTAATGGCCAAAAAATAAGAATTATTTTTAGGATAAATTATTTAAAAATGTAGTACTATTTCACTGACATGAATTTAAGGATATACTTTTTGTTTCAGTGCACCAATGCTCCTAAACAATAACAACTAATATATATATATATGTTAGAGAACATACATTTTCTTAACACTTGGCTTTTGTTATTGCAACATTAGTATGAATAATGTGACCTGTAAGAAGTCTGAATGAAGGAAAAAATATGTCCTTATAAGTTATTTGGATATATTTTCAAAAATTTTGAATGATAAAGGGAAAAAAGGCGTTCTATCTTTTAATCAAGGAAAAGGTCAGTTTCCTTAAACTAGTTTGAAACTTACCAAGTAATGTAATGTGTGCTGTGTCATGAAACATCCTGGTATGCAAACACTACATTTAACATTAAGGAGGAAAAAGCATACCCAATAATCAAATAAAAAAGGATATACTTACTTGTCAACTGAGCTTTGGATAATTTCTCATTACAACTATAACCATTACTATTTTCCTGCAGCTTTAGCCATTCCTGGGCTTGGAACAGGTGGAGTTTAGCTTCTTTTCCAACAGCTGCTGCTATATTGTTGACTCTGACACACAGAAGAGCATGATCACCTGGACAATGAAACAAAAATTATCAACTAGTTTGGTCTTGTACAAAAGCAAGATAGTAGGACAACTCACTTCTACTTATCAAAGTGGTAATTTAAAGAACACAATTTTTCTTAAATCTCACTGAACTAGATAAATAACATTAGAATGAATATCCCATTCAGATGCAAGTCAAGAGATTATGCACATTAATTATCCAAATCAATATGTGGCCTTTCCTTATATTTCAGCTAACAGATGACCTTTCATTGAATAAACAACATTTGCTGTATGTAGATCTTCACAGTAATAAGAGTTTGCGCCTCATTTTACAACCACTCCAAGTCTTTAACATCTGTTCATAAATTATCTATAGAAATTTCCTAAGTTTCTTTTGTTTTTCAATATAACATGGCTGTGTAATATTGAGTTATACTTTTTAAATGTTTATTTTTTGTTTTTTGTTTTCCCAGTGAGTAAGAGATATAAAAACATCAGTGATGAGAATCACTGACTGGCTGCCTCCTGCAGGCACCCTATTGGGGATCACACCCTCAACCTGGGCATGT
Source organism: Antrozous pallidus (assembly GCA_027563665.1). NCBI lineage: Eukaryota > Metazoa > Chordata > Mammalia > Chiroptera > Vespertilionidae > Antrozous > Antrozous pallidus. The sequence continues at coordinate 57,493,645 of CM050519.1, read as the reverse complement.
GTCCAAACGGGGAATTGAACCCCGACCTCCTGGTTCATAGGTCAATGCTCAACCACTGCGCTGTGCTAGACAGGCAATTGAATGATACTTTTAATGTAAAAAAGTAAGCATGGCTAATAGCAACAAAGTTTAAATAAACGAGTTTGGGGACAGACATTTTATACCTGACAAAATCTGACATATGACTTTTACAATAGAACTTTCAGAATATGTTGTAAGACTACTATAGAATGAGTCTGGTTGCACATATCAGCTACATTTAAGGGCCAAAAATAAATGTAAAAAAAAAAAAAGATTCTCCTATGGAAATGGACTCTAGCTGAGAAGTAAAGCAGAAGACTGATTTTTCATTTTAAAATTTTCTTATTTTTTTAATTTTTGTTATAATTGTCATTTTGACTAGACATTTTAAGTAAATTTAAATGTATAGTATGTGTCAAAGAATGTGAAAGTCTCCTATATAAATTAATTACATTATAAATTATAAAAAGTTAAGAATGACTTTAAGGTCCTATTAACACCTTAAATTGCATTCTGAATCAAAGTTCATTATTTCAATATAGTTGTGGTATTATTTTACTAAACTTGCATTAAATGAAAATTGCAATTACACACACACAGACATACACAAAAGGGGGCAGGGGGAGAGAGGGAGAGTGTTAAAATACTTGGATCACTCTATTCCGCAAGCTTCTTGAAAAATCTGGACTTACTACATATGGTTACCAGGTAATCATCATGACTGTCTAAGTCTTGCTTCTAGACATGGGTAATAACCCATGTCACAGCTTCCATACATTCTACACCTTCCAGCTCTGTCCAGATTGTGCCATTTATTGTAGTGATATTGGTACCATTCTCAAACTCAAAGTTAATTAAGAAACTTAAAATGTTATTTAAAAAGTAAACTTCTGGCCTTAGCAGGTTTGGCTCAGTGGATAGCGCATCAACCTGTGGAGGAAAGGGTCCCAGGTTCCATTCTGGTCAAGGGCACATACCTTGGTTGCAGGCTCCTCCCCTGCAGGGGGCCCTGGTCAGGGCGCAAGCAGAAGGCAACCAATCAATGTGCTTCTCTCACATTGATGTTTCTGTTTTTCCCTCTCTCTTCCAGTTTCCCTAAAAAAATCAATGGAAAAATATCCTCAGGTGAGGATTAATAACAAAGATAAATAAATAAAATAAAACTCTGTTTCTGGAGTTTCTATTTTATTCACCCAAGATCTATTCCACATTGATTTTGGAAAACTGGGTTGCATCTCCTTTTCTCAGCTATTTTGAAAACTTTAGGTTAAAAAAAAAAATTCCCTCCCTTTAACCATAAATTCTGTAACTTTCCAATACTTTAAATTTCTCTCCCACACAAAATAGCTTCTCATTTCTATTATCTTCTCTTGATAATCCTCTCTAGGATAATATTCTTATTTTTAACTCTAAATAAACCAAGGATCCTATCCCTATCAAGGCAAATAACTATTTAAAATATAGTAGTGGTCAAATTAAGAGTACCAAGAGTGTGTACCAAGAAAAAATCTTGTGGGTACAATTGAATATGGTAAAAATCAGGATGAATTGTAAATTCATCCATTGCTGACTTACTGGTTTTTGAAGGAGACCAGAAGAATCTAATGCAGTTCCGATTTCAGAAGGGCCAGAGAGGATACAAATTATGAAGCTCCCAGGACACACTTACATGTGTTTGTCAACGTAAATTCTAGGCCTAGTGATTCACAGTTAATCTACTCCTTCAGTAGCAGAGTAACTAAACTGTTCTAGCAACAGTGGCAACTAGATTACCAGGTGCTTTGTTTGGTTTCCAAAACCTCTTTGTTGTAAGTAGTTTTTATCGAATTGATTTTAATAACAAACCCAAGAAATGTACGTTCTGGGGCTTACACTCACAACACAATTACATTGCCCTAGCTGTGTACATAATCAGGGAGAGCCAGAAGTGAGCAACTGATGCTTCTTTGAGGGAAGGACCTCGAAAAGTGCAGCAGGCGTGGCACTGTGCTACGTTTGTACGGGAGGGTGGCAGAGACGACCTTTTTAAGTGCAGAATACAATCACCGGGCGGGGAGAGGGTGCTAACGAGGGCTTGGGGTGCAGTCATAGCAGGGGTCGCAATACACGCCTACCCCGATTCCGCTGAGCCGCGGTAACAGGGGGGCTGTGGGCGACGCTGCCAGTCCATGTGAGCCGGGTGAAGTTCCCCGCCTGGCCACTCGCGGCCAGGAGCCCCGCGCCAGCCGGGGGCGCGGCCCGCGGGATGTCCGCTGCCTTCATCCCGCTCCCCGCCCCCGCACCTACCATGGAACTCGAAGTGGCCGATGCTCTGGCCCTGAGCGTCTCGGGCCGCGGCGCTGCTGAAGCTGCCCCGCAGCGTCTTACCCTGGCTGCCGGGCGGCCACCAGCAGCAGGCGAGGGCCACTGCCAGCAGCCGCAGCACCCCCATCCCGGCCCGCTGCCCGGCACCCACCCGCGGCCGCCAACCACCAGCGGCTCCCAGTCCCACGTCGGCAGCTGGGGAAGGAGGGGGAGGAAAGAGCCGGACCGGCGCTGCCGACCAGCCCAGAAGACTAACAACCAATGAGGAGGGCGCCTCCGCCACGAGCCGGGGACATCCACCAATCAGAGGCCGACGTGGGCGGGACGTGCCGATGAGTGCCCCATCAGTTCCCAGCCTGTTGGCTAGTTCCCGCCTTTTTTTATGGAGGGTTAGGAGGATGTTGCTTCAGGTTACGGAAAAATTCTTGGCCGGGTTGTCCACTGCGCACGCGTGGGGCTGCGGGCTGGGGCTGGAGGTTTTGCAGAGGCCTGCGGGACCGCAAACCCAGGCGGCAGTTTCTGGTGAAGAGAGGGCAACACCCACAAAGCCCTGGGTGCACTGGCGTGCACCCTATTGGGCGTTTCCACTTTATTTATTTTTTAAAATATGTTTTATTGATTTTTTACAGAGCATAAGGGAGAGGGATAGAAAGTCAGAAACATCGATCAGCTGCCTCTTGCACACCCCCTACCGGGGATGTGCCCGCAGCCAAGGTACATGCCCTTGACCAGAATCGAACCTGGGACCCTTCAGTCCACAGACCAACGCTCTATCCACTGAACCAAACCGGTTTCGGCTGGACGTTTCCACTTTAATGTCTTAAAGATATTACTTTACAGGCCAATCGACTTTGTTTTTCCTCTAAAGTTTTCTGTCTTCCTAAATTACATCATCCTCCAGCAGGCCAGACAACTGGTAATTACAGCGACCCTCCACCCCTTACATGCCTACATCCAGTCAACTCCATTCAACAATCTTAGTGTGTCTTCCGGGTGGCGTCGGTGGGAAGCGGCAGCCCCTATCCTCTCCAGGCCATCATATCTTTTTACTTGGCCTATCGCAACTGACCTGCTGCACCATCTTAATTTCCTCTAGTTGGCTCCACATAGAGCCACAGAAAGTTTTGGGAGATGCAACTGCTTTCCTTCAAAAGTTCTCAGTTGCTCTTGGTACACAACCCACTCTTTAGAATATGGTTTTCTAGTCTCTTAAATGTCCATCTCTGGTCTCTTTTATCTCCATCCTTACCAAGCCACGGTCAGTTCGCTGAACACTGAAGTTCTCACTTCTGGGGCTAGAGCATTTGCTGATCCCTCTGGCTGGTTTACTATTCAGTTTCCACATCACCTTCCTTTTTCTACTTTACACTTCTTCCCCAAGGCTTTTTTGAAGCCTTTCTCAAACTGTCAACTCTGTGTTAGATGCCCCTGGAATAGGAATCCCCTACTTCCCTACCCAGGCACTTACTATAAGGCATAAATGTTTATAATAAAATTATTTCATAAATAAATGTATATAAATTATTTTCATTCGACAACCTACTTTATCACATATAAGCAAGTTCTCACAATGGACCTCAATTTTTGGAAAAGAAGCCTTGGGGGAACACTTCCTATCATATCACCAGCATTTTCTGGTATCTCTGGCAGACCAGAGAGGTATTATGAGATTAAAAAAAACACATTATATTTTAATTTGAAAGACACCCATGCTGCTTAGAAAAGATAGTCAAAATTATATGAAATAAAAATGTAAGCCCTCACTTTCTCCTTTCCCTTGCCTATACTTAATATCCAAAGATAATCCATATTAATAGTTTAAGGTGGATCCTTTCAGACATGCATTTGTAAATATATGTGGTATTTGCAAATCAAGATGAGTCAAACTGGTCCTAAAAATAAAACCAGAATATGGATCTTGAATGCTGTGAGACCTCTTTTTCTGTCTCTTGTCCTTTTTGTTACCAACTTTGTTTTTCCCTCTCACTGAAGATAGTTTTGATTCCTCAGTTCATTTGAGTGAATATGGCCAAGAGCAAGTCCAAAATTTGTAGGTACTTAAGAGTTTAATCACACTATCCAAGAACCTTAGTCAATCCCAGGAAGAGGGTTCAATGGGCCGAGGGTGAGTCAGATGCCCTTTCTGGGGTCTGCAAGGAGGAAGTTCAATTGGGGCGATGATAAAGGGTGTGGGAGCCGGTCATATAAAACAATAAGTATTCACAATGAGTTTGGTCCTCATTCCATGTTGGTAAATTATTTTAAAAGCCTGTATATCAGCCCATTGGATTTTAAAAGTACAACAGTATTAATAGACATTTACATTGTGTCTAGTTTTTTATTACTAAGAGCAATATAGCAATGAACATACTTGTGTTTTCCTGCGATTGCCTGTATTATACATCATAGAATTTGGGGACCATAGGATATGCACATTTGAATTTGCCCACCCAAATGTTGTAGTAACAAATGACACCTCTACATATAATGCGTATACCCATTCTTTTTAGGCTCTGCCAATACATTGTTAAAACAACAACAACAACAACAACAAAAATCCATAGATTTTTATTCACCTATTTAACAATATTTACTGAGTTTGTTCTGTGCCAGGCTTGGTCCCAGGGCTTTGGGATTGATTGTATCAGGAAACAAAACCACGCCCTCATGGAGCAGGGACAATGACCAATTCAACATAAATGTTGATAACTGCTATGGAGAAAAATAAAGAGTAAATTGATCCGTCTGGGCTGGTCAATACTAGGCAGACATCTGGGGAAACAGCACCCAGGCCTATGGGAAGTAGCATGCCAGGCGAATTCAAGGAAAAGCAAGGATAGAGGCTAGGGCAGAGTAGGAAAAGATCTTAGGGTAGGATCTAGGGAACATCTTTACCCTGATTGCAAGCAGCTTGCGCTGTCTGTGATAATAATATTAACAATAGCAAAAGGTCATGCTGCTATTCCAACTTCTCATCTCTATCCTCTGTAAGATAACTGCCCGGGAGTCCACAACTCAACTGCTGCGTAACGTGTGGAGATCGCTGTTGCACAAGAAAGAAGAGAAGGTAATCATTCATAACGCCTACCACCTGTGTACCTAAGTAAAGCCTAATTCATGCAGGTGACACTCGCCCGGAAGCTTTCAAGACCCCACTTTCCCAGACACCCACCCTTAGACGTTAGCTAGCCTGGCGGCGGCACAGAATACCTGCGGACGCCTGCGCAGTTGCGAGGCGGAGCTTGACCCCGAGGCTTCCGCCCGGCCCTCCAATGGGCGGGGAATCAGCTATGTTCCGGAAGCCGCCCTGGTAACGTTTGGAGTGGCGGGGAGGGGGGCGGGAACGATGCGCGTCGTAAAAGGTCGCAGTGGGACTTCCCTACGGTATAGAGACCCGGCACTTTACGGTGCCAGGCACTGCTGATCCTGGAGATGTCGGCTGCGGGTTGGGTGGATCCCTTGGGTCCTCCCAGCGGCTTTGCGAAGCGGGTGCTGGTGACCGGGGGTGCTGGTTTCATGTAGGTAACGGCGTCGCTGGCCGAGCAGTGGCTTCCCAGAAATCCCAACCTTTTCCTGCGGCTCTGCTTGCTCTTGGCAGCTTGGGACCAGCTTTGGGTGTCTGATACGGGGAAAGTCTTAATGCATGACCGGTATCTTCCTACCCTCTTTCCTCTCCTGGCCTGCGAGGACTTGGTTCCTTTGAAACTGCGACTTCTTTAAAACGCCTTCCTTCCAAAGCAGAGTTGCTGGGTACCACCCGCCCTCCTACCTGGCCTGAGATGCACCTGTCGCTCTTCTGAGTGCGCCCGCAATTGCAGTAAGCTTCGCACCAGTTGCTTCAACCCTCCGTGACCCCCTCCCCCCCTTCCATCCAATACACAGGTCTTGTACGCATAGTCGCCAAAAAACAAATTTTTGTAATGTGATAGGACATTTATTTATTCAACTGATGTAAAAATTCTGTTGGTATTAAACGTTTGCTGCCTCTTTCCCTCATATCCGCGATCAAGTCCCCTTTCCTGTTTCCAAATATATCCTGAAGGCCCCTTCTCACCTCCTCTCCCCTCCTACCCTAGCCCATGTTACTTTCTTCTTTTGCCTAGACGACTGCTGTAGCCTCCTGATTGGTCATAATGCTTCCAAGTCTGTTTCTCACAAGTCAGTGTTTATTAAGTAAGCGTGCATAACTTTTACTCCAATGATTCCTATCAGATTTAGAATAAAAGCCTGACTCTCTACCGTATCTGGAAGACTCACATGCCCAAGCACTACTTTTCCAATCTGATCTCCTGCCAGTCTACCTCTAGCTTTTCTGTGCCCGCCACACTTACCTCTTGCCTTCCCTGGAACACAGGAGGCTCCTTCCTCCTTTCTTGAGGCCTCTGCCCTTGCTTCCCCTTTGCTTAGGCTGTTTGCATCACTCAGTTCAGGTGTTTACTCAGACGCCACCTCCTCAGGCCTTACCTGAGCCCCCTATCCAAAATACCCACTCCCTACTAACACACTTACCACTGCCTGAAATGGTGTTCCATATTGTGTTTATTGTTATGTATTGTTCATTGCTTGCATCCCCGCTTTAGAATGTAAACAGAATGAGGGCAGAAACTGCTGCTGTCTTAGCACCCGGAAGAATGCTCATTTTATAAAGGACTTCAGTCATTGCTGAATGGATGAGTGCATAAGTACGAACAAGAAACACTCCCAATGCCTAGTGGAAGAAGAGGGACATGGGACTCTTTCTCCCAAGCCCATTAGCACATTAGATCTCTTTTGATCTGAAAGTGACTTGAAGAAGGGTACTAGTAGGCAGGGTTCACTTAATGAGAACAGGAGCGTGGACATGAAAGAATGGTTCTGGTATGAGAGTGCTGGTCCAGGAAGGGTATTTCTAGAAAATGCTATGAAAGGGCTGTTAAGTACAAACTGAATGCAACATTTGGTCAGGGGCTGCCCTTGTTTGGTGTATATGGTGAAATCTGGTGGATCATCTCATGAGGTATGCCTCTGGTTCCACTTCAGGGTCCTGTGAAACCCAGGAGCCACTGTGGATATCTAACTCAAATGGTTTCAGCTAGCCTTGGAAACCTAGATTTAGTCTAGGACCCCCTGATTTAGACCATCACATTCTTGTACTAAGAGATGGCAATTGAAGTAGGATTACATTGAGCATAGACAACTCCTATGCTCATACTAACTTAATTTTTACATAATTATACCTACAGTCTCTGAAAAGGCTCATTATAGTCCATTTGCACTGACCACCAACCATTGTATTTATCAGCCTGCTTTATTCCCATACTTAAAGCATGCCTGGACAGATCATTAGTTTAAATTTTTTCTTATACTCAGGACCAGTAAATTCTCTTCTTCATAGCGTAAAGGGAATATAAGGCTTTGTATATTGATGCTATTGACAAGGTTAGTGAAAAGAGTGTGTGTGTGTATATTCAGTGTAGTCATATTTCTTGTAAAAATTTAAAGGTATCTTTCTTCTGTTGCCTAATACTTGATAGCTTCGAGTAACATTAAATAATTTATGGAAAAGGTGAAATTTTCTACTAACAACATATGCCTTTTTCTTACAGTGCATCACACGTGATTGTGTCCTTAGTGGAAGATTATCCAAATTATATGATCGTAAATCTAGATAAGGTGAGTTTTATAAAAATGAGTTAATGCACTGAAATTTATATTTTTTAAAGTATTAGATTTTTGTCATGCTAATAATTTCAGTTTTTAAATCATTCTACTAACCTAGGGGCCTGTATTTATGTGTTCATGCTATATTTAATCTTAGTAATAAAGTCCTTTGAAACTTTTTCATTTATTATGATAGCCTATAAAGTAAAGGTTTTAAGAGCAGTATTTTTAACCCCCAAAACATCTTCATCCTAAACTCAATATTTAGTGTAATCTTGTGATTATTAATCTTCTTCTGAATTGGAATGCTATGATTATTTGGAATATTATTTGATTTTATAACTGTCATCTCATGGAAAACTGTATTTACTTTTTAAATTAAATGTAATTAATTTAATTTTGAGAATTTTTATATAGTAGTCAGACTCTCCCTAGATAATCTGAAAACCATGATTGGTAATCCCTGACTTTTAAAAAAATTGATTTCAGAGAGGAAGGGAGAGGGAGAGGGAGAGATAGAAATGTCAGTGATGAAAGAGAATCACTGATTGGCAGCATCCTGCATGCCCCACACTGGGGATTAAAGCCTGAAGCCTGGACATGGACCCACCCAGGAACTGAGTGCTGATCACCGTTTCATTGGTAGACACTCAACCATTGAGCCATACCAGCTGGGCAGAGGAGATACCATGATTACTGATTTTTTTACTTTAACACAAGATGCAGTTAGTTACCTTTATTTTACAAAATATAACAGGAAAAATAAGTAGTCAAAGAACAGTCCATAAGTCCTAGAAATTTTTACTGCCTTACCTTCATAGTAATTTTTTTCCCATCTCTATACCAAGTTTCCAGCAGTTAACTCAGAAAAAGTGTAATGAGCTATAATATGTGTAACACGGGTGTAATTGTTCTCAATCACTAATTCCTTTTCAGTAAGGAATAGTAAACTTTCGCAGTCACCACAGACTGGAGGCAAATCTGGTCAGGAAAATTTTTAAAAGGAGAGTTTTATAACAAGTGGGGTTTTTTGTGTGTGTGTGTGTTTTGAAATGATAACAAAATTACATTTTTGTTTTTTACTTTTTATTAGAAACTTTAAAAAATACAAAAAGCAAACACTTTAAGAAGCTATGTTCTTGCATTACAATCAGAACATCTAAAGTCTTTAAAATAAATTGATATTTTATAGGAAAAGCTATTACCACTTTTTGTATTGTTTCTCTACTCTTCTTTCCTCTTACTTAAAAGCTGGATTACTGTGCAAGTTTGAAGAATCTTGAAACAATTTCTAAGAAACAAAACTACAAATTTATACAGGTATGAAAGTTTCTTATAATTATATAATTATTATACATTGCCTATTATTATACATTTACCTAGTCAGACATTATATCTTCCTTCTTCACAAACTCGTGTAATATGGGCTTAGAAAGCATGCCAATTAAAGACTTTTTAGTTTCCGGAAGTATCACATGCTATAGAGAATACTACTTTTAGATTGATACCATATATAAAGTTACATGTGATTTTTGGTATTTGGGCACATCTGCGAGTAGCTGATTCATCTTACATGGTTTGTGACTTTTAGGTCCTCACTATCTTAATAAGGCTTTGCTGGGATTTAAGAAGATTGGTTTAAAGTGGGGTATTACACAGGCCAGTCAGTAGCCAAAAAGCCCACCATACAGTACATTGGATAGTCTTCTCCCATGAAAGTTGATTGATTGGCTCTGGAAGACTGATTCTTACTAGCCAGTCTTAAAGTATAAACCATAGAGCCAGGTCATTAATTTGCAAAGGCAAATTTTAATGTCAAATGCAACTCTTTATTCTATGGTTTATGTGGGTTTTTTTTTTTTTTTTTTTTTAGTGATTCTAGAAACTCTATTTTTAACCACATTTCATTATTCTGTTCTTCTGTATGAAAGTGTTTTCTTCAGTCACCAAAGAATTATTGAGAATACATATTTTTATTTTATTTTATTATTTTTAAAAACCTTTTTTACCAGAGGCCTGGAGCATGAAATTCGTGCTCTCTGGGGGGATGGGGTCCCTCAGCCGGGCCTGCGCCCTCTTGCAGTCCAGAAGCCCTCGGAGGATATCCAACTGGGCTAAGCTGTCAGTTGGACATCCTTAGTGCTACTGTAGAGATGGGAGAGGCTCCTGCCACCACCACTGTGCTCGGCCTCTGGCTGAGTGGCACTCCCCCTATGGGAGCACACTGACCACCAGCGGGGAACTCCTGCATTGAGCGTCTGCCCCTTGGTGGTCAGTGCACGTCATAGTGACCAGTTTTTCCACTGTTCAGGCAATTTGCATATTAGCCCTTTACTGTATAGGATTGATTTCAGAGAAGAAGGGAGGGGGAAAGAGAGATAGAAACATTAATGATGAGAGAGAATCATTGATCGGCTGCCTTCTGCATGTCCCCTACTGGGGATTGAGCCTGCAACCTGGGCATGTGCCCTTGACTGGAATTGAACTCAGGACCCTTCAGTCCACAGGCCCATATTCTATCTACTGAGCCAAATCAGCTAGGGCAAGAATACATATTTTTAGGACTAACTACACATCAGAAGTACTCTTACATTTACTTAGTTGTGATAAAATACATTTTTCAAAATGTCATTCCAATTGTAATAATTACTTTAAATATATTTCAATAATGGTTATCTTAAACTTTTGAAAATATGTTTAAAATTTGTCCTGTTAACATAATGACCTTAGGTTGGCAAGAATGCTGTGGAAAAAACCTAGTACAGTCCTCAGTAGTAGTTGATGTTCAATAAAATATTATTTTAAACATTTATTTGCAAAAATATTTTTGAATTGAATATTTTATATCCTAGGATACTGGAAGAAAAATACATCATTAATTACTGTACTTACTTGACCCCTCAGTTTAATTTTAAGCTGTTCTCTATTAAGTTGGGGAGGGCAGAATGAATTCTTCTCTTATTATTTTGTTGTTGTTGTTCATACAGTAAAATGGGTTTTACAAATGAGAATGCTAAATGAAACTTAGTTTTTTCATGTTTGCTTTTATATAGGGTGACATATGTGATTCTCACTTTGTGAAACTGCTTTTTGAAACAGAGAAAATAGATATTGTACTACATTTTGCTGCACAAACACATGTAGGTAAGCATTATTTTATATTACAGTTCTGAGAGGCAAATTATCTTTTCCAGTGTTTGTTTAGCCTAAATCAAAGTCCAGTAATGGGGTTGAGTGAGTAGGTGTTTAGTATGTGTCTTCCAGCAAGCAAATACCATGCTCTACTAGAAAAACAAGCCACTCTGTCATCAAGGTAATTGGTGCTTTTCAGGCCACCGTTTTAGTGTAGATTGAAATGTAACCTTGAATGTTATCTTACAAATACAATTTTAACCAAAGTCAGCATAGGGATTACTTCTGGGGAGATGGACATTTAAAATGTATATTTTTAAAAAAATTTTGCATTGATCTTTTTTTTTTTTTTTTTTTTTTTTTTTTTAGAGAGAGAGAAAGAAACATTGATATGAGATAGAAACATCAACCAGCTGCCTCTAGCACACACCCCAACTGGGAATTGAACCCAAAATCTGAGTCTGTGCCCTGACCAGGAATTGAACTAGCGAACTTTTGGTGCACGGGATAGTGCTCACCCAACTGAACCACACTGGCCAGGACTCTCTATGAGTTTTTAATTTGGATTTTTCTTGTAATCAGGTTGAGCATCTTAAGCATCTTTGTATTTATTGTCCAATCTATGTCTCTTCCCCATTTTACCATAGGGTTATTTTTTATAACTTCTTTATAGATCGAATATATTAACCCTTTATTTCTGATAAGTTTAAATACTTTCCCAGGTTGTCATTTGTCTTTTTAATTTGTAGATTTTTCAGTTGTTTTTTTTATAACCATGCAAGAATTTTTATGTAGTCAAATATATCAGTTTTTCTTTTGCTTCTGTATTATGAGCCATAGTTAGGGAAGCTCCCCTCATTCCAAAATTATAGAGAATTGATTCTTTAGAAGTGAGTCCTACGTAATAAACGCCTAATATGCTAAATGTCTAATCATCAGGTCAGCCACTCAACTAATCAAAGTAATATGCTAATGATAGGCTAAGGCCACATAGCACATCGCTTGCTATGATGTGCACTGACCACCAGGGGTCGGACGCTCCAACTGGTAGGTTAGCTTGCTGCTGGGATCCGGCAAATTGGGACTGAGCAAGATGGGCCAGACACACCCTGGAACCTTCCTGTGGTCCCTCCCCTGGTGTCCACATCCCACATCCCTCTCTGGCTGTAATCATGCACTGTTTAGGGTCCCTTGGCCTAGCTTGCGCTTTCTCGCAATCTGCCCTCTCGCATTCCGGGCGGAGGGTCCTCTTGCCTCCAAGTGCACAAATTTCATGCACTGGGCCTATAGTTTAGGTATTATAAAATAATTTGCCCAATAATTGTTGTTTTCAGCAATAACATGTTAAGCTGAAAAGCCCAGCCCTCTAGCTTCAACATGAAATTTCAAAAAAAAGTTTTAACTTAAAAATATTTTAAATTTAAATGTATCGTTTAAAAATTTTAAATGTATCTTTTTTTTCTTATGGAATTAAAAGTGTTTCTTGCAAAGTTAGCACTGATGGTTTTCTAGTCTCTAAGAATGTACACATATGATGGAATTTAGGCTTAAAGAAATCATAATAGCCATGTGTTTTAAGTTATTTTTAAAACTATTGCATTTGTAGTGAATGAAGAGAAGTGAATAGAGTTTTCCTTAAACCATCCTACCATTTGGTTTTTGTTTTATCCCTGGGATGAAATTGTACTAGCTTTCTCTTTTTTCTTTAGATCTTTCATTTGTACGTGCCTTTGAGTTTACATATGTTAATGTTTACGGCACTCACGTCTTGGTTAGTGCTGCTCATGAAGCCAGAGTGGAGAAATTTATTTACGTCAGCACAGATGAAGTATATGGAGGGAGTCTTGATAAGGTAAGCTTACAAAATACACATTTCATCTACTTACCATGGACCTTGCAACAAATCTTAAATATTAAGACCTTCTCTGGGCTTTTTCATCCTTTGATTATACATTACTTGTGGGACTCTCCAGTTGTCATTCCATTGTGCTTCTATTCAAATCAAATGATGCCACTCCAATGGCAACAACAATACCCAAGGAAGAGATTTAAATGTAATATGACTGACAATATTTTACAAGAGAATAGCAGATTTCATCTTTTTGTTCAGTCTTATATGCATGATGAATGTTATTTGCATCAGCCAGAGCATGTGTAAATTAGGCTGCAGCATGCTGTCTGTTCACTCAGGAAAGCACCCTGGATGTCAAGGAGGAAGTGTGAAATTATTGTAGAGACTGGAATTTGCTCTCCTTTTTTAATCATTGGTAAATGTCATAATTTAATGCAAAATATGGCTCTATTTTCTAGTCTGTAATTTTTCATAGTTATTTATGACCTCATTCTGTTTTGTTTTTACCAAAACACGTGTAGTGAAAAAAATCATGTAGTTTGAAAAAACTTAAAATGAAAAAAAGCAAATCCTGACCACTTTTCAATCCACAATCCTGCCTCTGAGAAGCAACCATTTCTCCTTGCATTTTTTTACAAGCTGAACTTCTTTCTTGTACCTTGTCACCCTACATCTGATGTGACACAGTAGCCAGAATAATTTTTTAAATGTAAGATCATAACATTACTCTGCTCAAGGTCAGTTAATGTTGGCCTTCGAGGGTCCACATATTCTGGCCTCCAACTCATTTTCCATTTCTCTCCCCTCTCATGAAGCTCCTTGTAGTTCCCTTGAACACACTTCTGTCTCAGGGCCTTTGTACTTGCTGTTCTGCATCTTGCCTCATTGGGTTGTTGTGAACTTTAAATAGGTTACTGCATTAAAGTGCGCAGAGAAATGCTTGGCATGTAGTTGGGGTTCTTTAATGTCTTTTTTAATGTAGTGATTAACATTTCAAGTTTGTAATAATATTTTCTGATTTCTTTACTTAAAAAGTATACATAGTACTTTTTAAAAGAAATTTATCTTTTTTAAATTAGGAATTTGATGAATCTTCACCCAAACAACCAACAAATCCGTATGCATCATCTAAGGCAGAGGCTGAGTGTTTTGTACAGTCTTACTGGGAACAATATAAAGTAAGAACTTATTTTAATTTAAAACTTTTGAATCATTTTTCTTTGGACTTAGGTGTTAAAATGTCAAGTTAGCATTAGCAATATTTCATTTTAGAGTAGAAGATATGTATTGAGAAAATTACATATTAAGGAATTAAAAAAGGATTTTCTGTAGTGCATGTACAAAATAGGACCTACTTCTTTCTTCTTGTTTAGTTCATCTTTTTTTTAAAAAATATATTTTATTGATTCTTCACAGAGAGGAAGGGAGAGGGATAGAAAGTCAGAAACATCAATGAGAGAGAAACATCGATCAGCTGCCTCTTGCACACCCCCTGCTGGGGATGTGCCCGCAGCCACGGTACATGCCCTTGACCAGATATGAACCTGGGACCTTTCAGTCCGCAGGTCGACACTCTATCCACTGAGCCAAACCGGTTTCGGCTTGTTTAGTTCATCTTTTAAAGGAATGATTTGTATGTGTTTTTCTCTTACTTCAGTAATAGGTAGAGTATTACAGCTGAAGTGAAAAGTCCTGTCCCCAGGAAACCTGGGAGTGAAAGAAGACAGAGGGAGGGCAGATCCCCATTACCACCTCTGTGCTCCTCTCTCCACAATTCACCTCTCGTGGCTCCTCATGAATAGGAGGCAGAGTTCCCCAGGTGGCTCTGACAGTGTCAGGGGGGAGCTTTACCCATATGAATTGTCAACTCTAATCCCTACATTTGGCTTCCCACTGATTTTTGGGAGTAATTAGGGCCTGGGTCAGAAAGGCAATCCAACAAATGACTTAAGGTCCTCTTGCCTTTTGTGTTCCAGTAGTATTGGTCCTTTTTTCTTTCCTGGTAGGCTTTTTTATTTGCAAGGGCAGGTACAACAGAGAAAGCCAATTTGAAGTGTAACATCTAACCAAACCTAAGGTCCTAGAGGTGGTCTCTGAAATAGTCAGGTGGAAATTTCCTTAGTTTTCTTCTATCAAACTTATAAATCTGCCTTCGTCTATACTTGTCCCAATAAAGAAAAAATTCCTCTTGAAACCTCTGCCTTTATCTGAATCCCATTCTCTCCTGTCTTTTCAGGAGTCTTACGTTAGAAAAAAATCCCTTCACTCTGTCCTTAAGGTGTGTGGAATTATTTAGCCAAAAGTGCCATATATTAAAACGGCTTAACTTTAGTCAGTGGTTCTCAACCTTTCTAATGCTGCGCGTGACCCTTTAATACAGTTCCTCATGTTGTGGTGACCCTCAACCATAAAATTATTTTTGTTGCTATTTCATAACTTTAATTTTGCTACTGTTAATGAATCATAATGTAAATAAATGTGTTTTCAAGTAGTCTTAGGCTCCACAGCCTGCGGGTCACAACAGGTTGTTACAATTCAGAACAGTGGCAAAATTACAGTTATGAAGTAATAACGAAAATAATTTTATGGTTGGGGGTCACCACAACATGAGGAACTGTACTAAAGGCATTAAAAAGGTTAAGAACCACTGCTTTAGATAATTATTATTTTGAACATTTCCGTTATCTTACTGTGGAATACTCTTTAAGTTTCCAGTTGTCATCACAAGAAGCAGTAATGTTTATGGACCACATCAATATCCAGAAAAGGTACATTTTATTTCAAAATTCAGAGTGTTTTAGTGATTATAACTTATAATAATCTCTCTTCAGTTATTTATTCAATATTTATGTTGTAATTATACGTAATTTATAGATGCTGGATAGGCCACATACAGATCTCTGGTTTACTTGACCTCTAGAAGACTTGAGCTTAAGTCTTGACCTTACATTCATCTGCTGGGATGACCTTGGGCCCTTTGAGCATCGTCCTTAGAATGAGGAGTAAGGATAATATTAGAAAGGATTATGAGGAATCCAGTGAGATGATACACTTGAAAATGCCTTGTACTTTTCAGGATTCCCAAGCACTGCTATCACACTGCAGTTTAGACTCCTGGTTTGCAATAATACCAGTATGTAGGCTATACATGAATGTGAAAACCAGTTAGAGAGTGATGTGGGAAGCTTGTACATAAATTATATCTGAGACTCCACAATGATGGGACTTTAGCATGGAATAAAAGCATTTCCAAGTGGGTAGATACACCATACGAAATCAGCCGTGTTAGTCCCAAGAATCCTGAACTAAAAATACTGACTTCAAAGTGCATTTTGGAAAGCAGGACTCCACAGTCAGGGAGACGTAAAGAGACAGGTGGTGTTGTACACTGATATTTGCTCAGTAAAGGCAAGAGGAGGTACTTTGCATGTGGTAGAGCTTTGGCAAATCTGTTTTATTCTAAAATGTTTTATTCAAGTTTTAGGTAACCTCTCTGTGCTTAAAGTGTGCTCCAGAGAGACTGTGTACTTAAGGCTTTTGGAGAACATTATTTTTTTCCTGCTACTGTATGAAATTCTCAAATAGGTCACATTAGTGTCTTTGTCCTTTGATTCAATTTTCTCTACAGCACTTCTAGAGAGTGCAGTGTGTGGCCCCTGAGGATGGCTGGGGATAGGACAACTAAGGTTTGGTCCCTGTCCTCATTTAGAGTAATAATTGGAGTGAACCGAGGTAAGGGCTGGAGGGAGCGAAGAGACTGGATAAAAAATAAACAAAAGGGGGAAAAATAAGTTTATCTTGTAGTCATCTGGTTAATTGTTCTTCAACTCCTCTTTATTATTGCAGGCCTGAATGTCTTCCAGAAAGTAGTACAAGTAGTGAATACGGAAATATAGTCAGATCCTGCTGGTGTGGATTAGTGGCTGAGCGTTGACCTGTGAACCAGGAGGTCAAGGTTTAATTCTCAGACAGGGCACATATCCGGTTGTGGGTTTGATCGCCAGTGGGGCACGTGCAGGAGGTAGCCAGTTCTCTCTCATCATTGATGGTTCTATCTCTCACTCTTTCTTTCTCTCTGAAATCAGTGAAGAAAAAAATATATAAAAGGAAATGTAGTTGACCCTAGCTGGGTAGCTCAATTGGTTAGAGCTGTGGTAGGCAAACTGTGGCTCGCGGGCCACATGTGGCTCTTTGGCCCCTTGAGTGTGGCTCTTCCACAAAATACAGGCCTGGATGAGTCTGCTTGGAAGAAGTGGCGTTAGAAGAAGTTTAAGTTTAAAAATTTGGCTCTCAAAAGAAATTTCAATTGTTGTACTGGTGATATTTGGCTCTGTTAACTAATGAGTTTGCCGACCACTGGGTTAGAGCATCATCCTGATACATTAGTGGTTGCAGATTCAATCCGCAGTCAGGGCACATACAAGCGTCAACCAAAGAATGCATAAATATGGAACAACAAGTTGATGTTCAAAAAAGACATGTAGTCAAACATAGTTAATGCCTGTGTGATTGGTTCTGTATATCCTAAATTTAGATGAGTTTTTCACTTCCCAGCTGGTTGCATTAATCAGTTTGTCCAAAGGAAAGGGCCCTTACCATAATCTGCTAGTATTAATATCTACTTTGCTTAAGTTTTAGAGTATCTTATATAGTCAACAGAGTAGTGAGTTTTGTGATGAAAAAGCAAATTGTTCATGAAGACTTTATGAAGTTTTCCACTTTATAATATTATCTGATTTTCATATTTTTCTAAGAGATAACTTGTTTTTGTGAAATAGGAAACTGTCTTAGAGTTCTTTTTCCTTATCAAAATTGTAATAGGTTTTTCTTGAACTCTGATGTATGTATATTTCTTAACAATAATGTTTTAATTTTATAATGAGCTTAGATTCATATTAATGAGTAAGTTTCCAAAGTTTAAAGTGATATTTAAATATTCTTTTAGGTTATTCCAAAATTTATTTCTTTACTACAACACAACAGGAAATGGTATGTTATTATTTGCCTTTGTACCCATATGTTTTTCTGAAATGTTGTGGAATTTCTTCTACATTTAGTCAGTAGTTTTTTTTAAAATAACTATAATTTGTAATTCATCTTTATAATTTATTTACTAAGATAATTTCAGTTCTGAAGTAAAGGGACTAAGCAAAAAACAAAAAAACAACTCATAGACATACAGCAGTATGGTTATTACTAGAGGGAAAGAGGGTTGTGAGGAGGTAGAAAGGGGGAAAGGGAATAAATGGTGAGAGGGAAAACAATTTAGTTCTTAAATGATTTATCCTGGAACTTTCAGTTATTGCATAAAATTTGACATCTATCTTTATATAATTGTACTTTTTGAAAGGATTTATTTAATTCATTAAACTGTAGGTAGGTCTTCAAAATAAATTTATGGTATACAATTGATGAATAAATATTTCTCAGAGGGTCACATATATTTGCCACTTTCCTACTGAGTACCCTCAGGAGGTTTGAAGGTCATTTAAAAACTGGATAAAATTTAGAAAAGTTGTGAAATTCGGTGTTTTCAGTAAAAGATTTCTAGGATCGCTTTGGGAATTGGCTTTTCTGGAGTTGTGCCCAATTGTTGCCTTACTCTGGCTTGGGAGAGCTTACTTTTTAAAATTTTATGATTTCCTTTTATTTAATCTTTTTAGCTGCATTCATGGATCAGGGCTCCAAACAAGAAATTTTCTTTATGCTGCTGATGTAGTAGAAGCATTTCTCACTGTCCTCAAAAAGGGGAAACCAGGTGAAATTTATAACATTGGAACCAATTTTGAAATGTCAGTTCTCCAGCTTGCCAGAGAACTAATACAACTGGTACGTATATGTTGCGAAAGAGTAGTGTTTTCAAAATTCAGTGATAGCAATGACTAATTTAATCAAAATCAACAATTTACAGTTTAGCTAATTGAAAGATTAATAAATAAAATTTATAATTATATATACCAGCAATTTTTGACCAGTGTGCTGCAAGAATTTTTAAAACGTAATAATACCTAACTATTTAGTCAGGGGCATTAACCTTTTTTCAGAGCATTAGATTGTTAAAAAAAAAAAAAAAAAAAAAGACAGCAGCTAACATAACAATGGCCGTCTGGTGTGAATGGATAAAAATAATATCTATTTTTTTGTCAGATCAGCAAGAAATATATTTTTTGGTGTGCAACAGATTTTAGTAATTAGTTTATGTGCCGTGAGATATAAAAGGTTGAAAATTACTGATGTATACTATCTATACATTAAGATATGTCATTTGAAATTATATCACTCATTTATTTATTTTTTAAAAAATACATTTTATTGATTTTTTACAGAGCGGAAGGGAGAGGGATAGAAAGTCAGAAACATCGATGAGAGAGAAACATTGCTCAGCTGCCTCTTGCACGCCCTCTACTGGGGATGTGCCCGCAGCCAAGGTACATGCCCTTGACCGGAATTGAACCCGGGACCCTTCAGTCCGCAGTCCGACGCTCTATCCACTGAGCCAAACCAGTTTCGGCTATATCACTCATTTAGTAACAGTTTTTCAGGGGGAGAAATCGTAATATATTAGCTGTACCTACCCAATAAAAGATATACCTCAATTTTAGAAATATAAAGCTGTAAGTCTTAGAATAAAGGAACAACAATATGTAAATAATTATGATTATGAATCTGTATGTATTTATGTACATCAATGATAAATCTCAGAATTCAGAAAGGAGGGCTGAGTGTATTGAAAAACTGTTGTTTTCTCTGTACTATTCTCAGAATTCTCTGTATTCCTAATGTGTGGGTTTCCCACACCAAACGATTGTCATTACCTCTGTGTGTTCTACACTTTAACTCAATTCTGATGTTATCTATCTGGAGATAGTATCAGACAGATTAACAAATCAGTCCCACAAGACTGTCCTCAGTTCAGGTGCCATTTGTAAGACTTGGCTGTCACCTGTGCATCTGACCAACCAGCTATAAGTTGGAGGTAATTTGCTAGAGTGGCTCACAGACTCGGGAAGCAGTTTACTTTCTAGATCACTGATCTTTCACACAGCCTGTAACTCGGGAACAGCCAGTGGAGGAGACACACAGGCAAGGTGTGAGGGAAGGAGCATGGAGTATCCATGTTCTCTCTGGGCATGCCTCTCTCCTAGCACCTCCCTGTGTTTAGCAGGCTAGGAACTCTCCAAACCTTGTCTTTTAATTTTTTTATTTTTTATGGAGGCTTCATTAACTAGGCATGAGTAACATGTTGGCCATTGGTGGTTAATTTGACCTTAAGCACTTCTTCCTCTCCCAGGTGTGTGGGGAGCAGGGGTGAGTTCCATCCCTCTAATCACCTGGTTGGTTCTCCTGGCAACCAGCCCCCATCTTTAGGGGCTTCCCCAAGATCAGTTACTAACACAAACTCTGGTGCAATTGAAAAGGGTTTATTATAAACTAGAGGCCCGGTGCACAAAATTCATGCATGGGGGGGCAGGGGATGTCCCTTAGCCCAGCCTGCACCCTCTCCAATCTGCCTAAGCAGGCAATCAGACATCCTTCTCACAATCCAGGACTGCTGGCTCCAAACTGCTTGCCTGCCTGCTTCCCTGATTGCCCATAACTGCTTCTGCCTGCCAGCCTGATCACCCACTAACCACTACCCTGCCAGCCTGATTGATGTCTAACTGCTCCCCTGCCAGCCTGTTTGCCCCCAACTTCCCTCCTCTGCTGGCCTGATCACCCCTAACTGCCTTCCCCTGCAGGCTTGATCGCCCCCAACTGCCCTCCCTTGCAGGCCTGGTCCCTCCCAACTGCCCTCCCCTGCTGGCCATCTTGTGGTGGCCATCTTGTGTCTACATGGGGGCAGGATCTTTGATCGCATGGGGGCAGCCATCCTGTGTGTTGAAGTGATGGTCAATCTGCAAATTACTCTTTTATTAGATAAGATAGAGGCCTGTTGCATGGGTGGGGGCCAGGTGGTTTGCCCTGAAGAGTGTCCCAGATCAGGGTCGGGGTTCCCTTGGGGTATAGGGTGGCCTGGGCGAGGGACCTGTGGAGGTTTGCAGGCTGGCCATGCCCCCCAGCGACCCAAGCAGAGGCCCTGGTATCTGGGATTAATCTATGTCTACAATTGAAACTTTGTAGCCTGGAGTGGAGCCAAGCCTTCTGCTCACTCTGTGGCAGCAGCCATTTCTGTTTGAAACTTTGTAGCCTAGAGTGGAGGCCTAGGCCGGCAACGGCAGGCGGAAAGCTTGGCTTCCTCCATTGCCAGGGAAACCCAAGCCTCTGTTCTCTCCAGTTCAGTGGCTGCTGCCATTTCTGTATTCTTTTATAATTGAAACTTTGTAACATTGAGTGGAGGCCTAGGCAGGCAATGGCAGGTGGAAAGCTTGGCTTCCTCTGTTGCTGGGGAAACCCAAGGCTTCCCCCTGCTCTCAGTGGCAGCAGCCATCTTGGTTGGGGTTTATTTGAATAATCTGCTCCTGATTGGCTGGTGGGTGTGGCTGTGGGCGTTACATGTGAGTGTGGCAAAGGTACAGTCAAATTTGAATATTACTCTTTTATTAGATAGGATAGCAAAAGACACCTTCATCTCTCATCACTTAGGAAAGTTCAAGGGTTTCAGGAGCCCCATGACAGGAAAAGGGTCGCCTACCAAACATATATTTCCTTTTTAAAAAAAATATTTTAATCTTTATTCAGTTTATTAATTACATTGTTCCCTATTTTCCCCCTTATAGCACCCCTTCACCCTGTACCCATTCCACCCTCCGCCCTCACCTCCCTCCACCCACTGTCCTCTTCCATAGGTACATGATTTTTGTCCAATCTCTTGCTGCACTTCCCACACCCTTTTCTCCCCAAGAATTGTCAGTCCATTCCATCTCTATGCCCATGATTCTGTGATATTCACCAGTTTATCCTGTTCATCAGATTTTTAATTCACTTGATTTTTAGATTCATTTGTTGATAGATGTGTATTTATTGTTCATAATTTTTATTTTTACCTTTTTCTTCTTCCTCTTCTTAAAGAATATCTTTCAGCATTTCATATAATATTGGTTTGGCGGTGATGAATTCCTTTAGCTTTTTCTTAGCTGCGAAGCAATTTATCTGACCTTCAATTCTGAATGATAGCTTTGCTGGGTAAAGTAATCTTGGTTGTAGATTCTTGCTATTCATCACTTTGAATATTTCTTGCCACTCCCGTCTGACCTGTATGGTTTTTGTTGAGAAATCCACTGACAGTCGTATGTGTGCTCCCTTATATGTAACTAACTGTTTTTCTCTTGCTGCTTTTAATATTCTCTCTTTGTCTTTTGCTCTTGGCATTTTAATTATGATGTGTCTTGGTGTGGTCTTCTTTGGATTCCTATAGTTTGGGGTTCTGTGTGCTTCTTGGACTTTTAAATCAATTTCTTTCACCAGGTGGGGGAAGTTTTCAGTCACTATTTCTTCAAATAGGTTTTCATTATCTTGCTCTCTTTTTCTGGTACTCCTATATTTCGGATGTTGGTGTGCTTGAGGTTATCCCAAAGGTCCCTTACACTACCTTCAATTTTTTGGATTCTTTTGGCTTCTTGCTTTTCCAGCTGAGTGGATTTTGCCTCTTTGTATTTCAAATCTTTGACTTGGTTCTTGTGGTCCTCTGGACTGCTTTTAGATCTTTGTATAATGTTTTTTATTTCAGTCAGTGTATGCTTAATTTCTAGTTGGTCCTTTTTCATATCCTCGAGGGTGTCGTTCATATCCTCATAGGTCTCATTCATATCCTCGTAGGTCTCACTCATATCCTCGTAGATCTTGCTCATTTCCTTGTGGGTCTCATTAAGTTCCTTGGCCTTTTCTAGGAGCCTCTTGAAAAATCTTATAACCGTGGGTTTTTTTTTTTTTTAATATATTTTATTGATTTTTTACAGAGCGAAAGGGAGAGGGATAGAAAGTCAGAAACATCGATCAGCTGCCTCTTGCACGCCCCCTACTGGGGATGTGCCCGCAGCCAAGGTACATGCCCTTGCCGGAATCGAACCTGGGACCCTTCAGTCCGACGCTCTATCCACTGAGCCAAACTGGTCTCGGCATAACCGTGGTTTTGAACTCTATGTCCAGTAGTCTTTTTTCCTCCATTTCTTTCACATCTGATTTCTTTCCATGTCTCTGCATGGTGGCTGCTTTCCTGAGTTGGTCGATTAGCTTTGTGTGGTAGGTGTCCTCTAAGGGACAGTGGCTCAGTCTCTCCAGTTACCTGAGGTGGATACTCTTGCTGCAGCCCTTTATGGGTTGCAGTCTTGTTGAAATTAAGCCTAGATTATTGTTGTTAGCACTAGGAGGGTTTGACCTCCAGGCCAATTGGCTGTGAGGATAAGCTGTGCTCAGGTTGGATCATGGAGTCTCTGGGCTGAGCAGGCAGCCTTGATTTCCGTCATCTCTGCCCTATGCGGCACCTAGGTCTCAGTAATGGCTGCATGCACCTTTAAGAGAAAGCTGCCGCCGAGCTCTACCCGCTGCTGGACAATTCAGCCTCTCCCCCAATAAGTCTGCACACCCAAAGTCTCGCCAGGGTTGTAAAACAATGCAGTCTGGTGGTTTCCCAAACGAGAGAGCAAGTCACGAGTCCTCTCTGCATGCTCATGTGCTTCTGCTGTTCCCAAGTTTACATGCCTTCTCCACAAGCTCGCAGACCTCTGCAGCACCCAAGTTTCAGCGTGCTTCCTTACTGTCCAGTTTCACCCCATATGAGAGTGGGTTCCCCGGACCTCGCCTGGAACTGGGAAATCAGTAAAGTGGGACACCTTTGTCTCCCTCCCTGTTCGAGAAAACCAGCCTGGTTTGCAGTCCGTGTGCGAGCACAGCTCCAAACCTCTGACTCCACGCGTATCCTCAACTCTGCCCTCCACCGCTCCTCTGAGTCACAGTGTCCTATCTTTACTATTATTTGTGGAATTTTCTCTCAGCCAGCTTTACATTGATTCTGGATGATGTTTGTTCTGTCATCAAATTGTAGTTTTGAAATTGTTGTGTGGGGCAGCAAGATAGGTGTTTACTTATGCTGCCATCTTGGTTCCTCCCCAAACATATATTTCTTAATATAAATCACAATATCACAATGAGTAATAACCAAAAGCCAAAAAATTTGATTTCTGCCATAGTATACAATAAAGCATTCTTTCTGAGCTTCAGGCAGACTTTGGGTTATAAATTACAGAAAGTTACTAAAATGCTGTTCATCATAGTTGTCTCTCCTGTTTTGAGGAAGTTGTTTTCCTTATCTTTTGAATCCTCTATTGAAAACCATTGTTATTCTCTGGTTTCATGTTATAATTTGACTTAAAAGCCCTTTCCATTTTGACAGATCAAAGAGACCAATTCAGAGTCTGAAATGGAAAACTGGGTTGATTATGTTAATGATAGGTGAGTAACAAATTAAAACATTGGGGAAAGATTTGGCATCTTAGGTACTCATAAAATTATAAAATATATGGAATTAACCAGAAACTAGTTTGTCAATTTTGAGTTTTCTACCAAAATGTTTTTTTCTTATTATAAATGTCATAAGAATAAAGTGTAGCAATATTACTAACTAACTGTGTGATTTAAAGAAAATTACTTTTTCCAAGACTGAGGTTTCCTTGAGTGTGAAATAGAGAAAATATTATCTTGCTTTTTTAAAAAATATATATATTTTTATTGATTTCAGAAAGGGAGGGAGAGGGAGATAGAAACATCAATGATAAAAGAGAATCATTGATTGGCTGCCTCCTGCATGCCCCCTACTGGGGATTAAACCTGCAACCCAGGCATGTGCCCTTGATCAGAATCGAACCCAGCACCCTTTGGTCCACAGACCGATGTCCTAACCACTGAGCCAAATCAGCTAGGGCTTATCTTTTCAAAAAATATTTTAAGCTTCAATTATAATATAGAGTACCCAATCCAGGATATGGAACCCAAGAGTCCTAATAAGGTTATATGCATTTATTTATTCATCAAACATTTAGGTATGACCTTCATGCATACTTAGATTGTGCTGAAATGAGAAGATAAGCCACAGTGAATGTTAGGTATCTGGGATTATAGATGATTTAAAATATATATACTTTATTTTATAAATTTTCTATGGTCATGTCATCAGGGAGAATTTTTTTTAATTTGAATTATGGTGAAGATCCATGGACACCCATTATTTCTCTTAGTATTTAGATTTGTAAATATATTTCCACTGTGTCATTTTAAATCTGTTTTATTTCCCAAGACCGATCAATGACATGAGATATCCAATGAAATCAGAAAAAATACATGGCTTAGGATGGAGACCTAAAGTGCCTTGGAAAGAAGGAATAAAGAAAACAAGTATGTTATGAATTGG
The DNA here is from genome assembly GCA_027563665.1 of Antrozous pallidus. Lineage (NCBI taxonomy): Eukaryota > Metazoa > Chordata > Mammalia > Chiroptera > Vespertilionidae > Antrozous > Antrozous pallidus. Next base: position 57,468,353 of record CM050519.1, on the reverse strand, counting down.
TCATTTGAGGGAGGAGGGTTGAGAAAAATTTAAAGAAAAAGTGATTTATTTTTGGAACACTACAAATTCAGAAGAATATTGTGATGAATCATTTTTACTTTTTAAATTGTTACATTTAATATATTTCTAGCAATAGTACTATATTTACTAAGCATCTTGATCAGAAGTTAGTCTTCCTATATCTTTTTAGCATTTATCAGCTACTTCATTGTTTCTCAGGTACACAATATTTTACTTTTTTTTTATATCCTTGAAAGGTATGTGTTTTTACAATCACTAGCATCTTAAAATTACCATTGCAACGTTTTTCTTTCTTAGTGGCATGTAAAATAACGGTCCATCTTAAGATAAGTATCATCTTAGATTTGATGAAATATACTTACAGTCTTCAAGAGAGAGAGAGAAAACATCAGTGATGAGAGAGAATCATTGATTGGCTACCTCCTGCATGCCCCCTCCTGGGGAATGAGCCCACAACCTGGTCATGTGCCCTTGACTGGAATCGAACCTGGGATCCTTAGGTCCCCAGGCTGATGCTTTATGCACTGAGTCAAACCAGCTAGGGCAAGTGTTTTGAGTCTTTTTATATTGAAACAAACAAATAGGAAGCAAGTTGAATATATATAGAAATATCTATTAAAATTAAGTATATATAAAGTTTGTGTATATATGTTAAAGTTCTACTTAGAAATGTACTAATGAGAAAAAATATGTCCAAACATAAATTATGATTCATAGCTTAAAATACAAAATACTTTTGTTAAATTTTAAAAAGCAAATTCAAAGATAATTTATCTTTTTTTAATTAAAAAGCTTTACCTATAGTATAGCAACATAAAATAATTTCACATAGAAGGAAACTCACATAATTTCTCTATGCCTGTAAAGTAGTATTCTACATTTACATGAATAAAATACAACAGCTATTTTCTGTAACTTTAAAACTAATGCAAATAATTTATCTAATTCCCCCCCTGAATTTCTTAAAATCAGAATGTCTTAAACACTTTCACCAGAAAATTAAACATTGAAACACTTTTGAAGTTAAAAATTCAAATTTTAAATCTGAATTTTTGTTGATGAAATATCTTTTGATTAATGTCAGTTCAAAATCAAATTGCCATTAGGCAGTCCTTACCTGCTCATAAGCTGTTGGGAAAGACTTTTCTTACTTAGCAGAACTTAGTATATTTTGGTTAACTGATGTTTAATTTTTTAATTTTAATTTTTGTCTTTTTTTTTTCCCCCTATCAGTTGAATGGTACAAAGAAAATTTTGACAACTGGAAGAATGCGGAGAAGGCATTAGAACCCTTCCCAGTACAGCCACCATTTGTGTAGTCAGGACAGTTTTTGGAAAAAGAAGAAAGTCATCCTACCTCGACAAGATATGAAATCAAGTGACCAAATGAAGGGTCTTTTTTTTTTTTTTTCCATTTGGAATTAGATTCATGACTTTTTGTATACAATCCAAATGCAAAATTCCTCAATCTTTATAAGAGTTTCAGTATTGGCATAGGACTTCAATATCAAGATTCTTTCAGGAAATCTTTCTGAATTAGGAACCAGTAGGCATAGAAAGACTCCTTCATAGGAATGGGCAGAGGAAGCATTGCCTGGTTCTGAGAACAAGGACAGTATTGGCTCAGCCGATGACAGCTTTGCTGGCACTGAACTCGGACTCCCAGGCTTTTCCTGCCTGGAAAGTCTCTGAAGTTCTCATTTTTAGGCAAGTAGGATGAGACTTATGCCCTAACTCATCTTTTTTTAAGGTATGATATTCTGCTACAGTAGCTTTAAAAATGGAACAAAATGGAAGCACTTTTTAACTTTTGATAATTTTGTAACATGAAGTTAAATCTTTTTTAAAAGGACATAGTTTTTATATTTTCAAAGTCAGTCATTGAACTATGTATAAGTAACCTTGTATCAAATTTTATCATGTTTAAAATGATTTTATTTATAAAATCTGTATTTTAATGTATTTAATATAGAACATGGTTTTTTTTTTAGTAATGAATGTTTTTATTTTCCTATAGAAGAATTTTAAATAATTAATTATGTGTTTTTAATTCCTTTCTCCCCTGAAGACTAAGATTATTTGAAAATGTAACTGATTGGACATTGTGTTGAGAAAGAGAAAAGAGTCCAAGAGTATGCTCAGCTTTCTGGCTTTGGTGCATGATTGATGGTTGTTTTCTCTGTGAAATAGAAAGCAAGATCATTAACCCAGAGGTGGTAGAGGATGAGGAGAGAAATGGAGTGAGGACCTCGAGAATGTGGAGATTGGGAAAAGAGTAAGAATATCCAAAATTAGTAAGAGGATTTGCCAAACAGAAATAAAACACAAACTGAAATTGAACACTTGTAACTTCAAAATTCTGAGATACGTAAAAATAGTTAGATTGAGCCAGAATTGGGAGTAGTATGAATCAGGTCTGGCGGAAGGATAGGGAGTGAGATTAACTGAAATGATGCTCCACAGGTCTTAGTTGTGTAGGGAGAAATGCCTCTTGGAGGTAGCCTGTAGAAAATGGAGATCAGGAACCAGGTGTCAGGGTGGTTGAAGTGAAAGTTCAGGGAAGCTAGGAAGTTACAGGCACGAATGGGACCAACTGAGCAAATTGTCTGTGATGGAGTTGGTCATTAAGGGCAGATGACAAAAATAAAACACTTGCTGTATCATTTGTTCTGTCATTCTTTCATATATTTTTGTGTATACTTTTGTTTTCAATTTTAATATGCTCACTTTATTATTTGTTTAATCTCAGAAGATGACCTTGACAGACATTAGGAACATAGCATGAAGTGTTAAAAAATCAATGCTCCATGTCATATGTCACAAGGGAAATGCAAATTAACATAACAGTGAGATACCACTGCACACCTATTAACTCAAAATCTGGAACACTGACACCAGCAGATGCTGACAAATGATTCCACTTATATGAGGTAATATAGAGTAGGCAAATTCACGACATAGAATGTAGAGTAGAGGTTAACCGGGGGCTGGGAGCTAGGTGGAGAAGGGAAGAGGAAGTTATTGTTTAATGGGTACAGAGTTTATTTGGGAAGATGAAAAAGTTCTAAAAATAATGGTGATAATTGCACAAAATTGTAAATTGCTAATGCCATTGAATTATACACTTAAAATAGTTAAGGTATAATTTTTGTTATGTATATTTTATCACAATAATTTAAAAAATATGTGTCCCAGCCTAACTGCATTAGAATCAGTTGTTAGAAATGCAGATTCCTGGGCCTCATCTCAAACTTGATTGAAATCAGAAACTCTGTGGGTGGGGCCTACTGATCCTGATGCACCCTAACGTTTGAGAACGCGTTGCATTATGGGGAAATTAGGCTAGAGAGGAGTGGTGGCCAGCTCATGGAGGGCCTTGTCTGCCACGAAAACATTCTTGGACTTTATTTTGCCAGCAGAGAGCTAACTCAACAGTAGAAATTGGAATTGTTAGATTTGTGGGATTTATTGATTTCCTGATTTCAAAAGAATATCTGTTCATTCCAGAAAGCTTGGAAAACTAAGTAAAAAAAGAAAATCACCCATGGTCTATCACTGGAAGATAACCCCTGTTATTGTTTAAATGGATGTTCTTCATTGCATTTATTGAAATATAAACATATATGTATATTTCTAAAAACCAAATATGGGGTTATAATAGATATACTGTTTTAGAGTCTGCCTTTTTTTAGTTTATATCATGAGCATTTTTACATGTTATTACATCTTTTGCCACTTTTATTGTTAGCAGAACTACATGAATTTTTAAAAAATATTAATTTCAGAGAGAGGAAGGGATAGGGAAAGAGGAATAGAAACATCAATGATGAGAGAGAATCATTGATTGGCTGCCTCCTGCATGTCCCTCACTGAGGATCAAGCCCACAACCTGGGCATGTGCCTTGACCAGGAATCAAACCATGACCTCCTGTTTCACAGGTCAACACTCAAACACTGAGCCACAGTGTCAGGCAGAATTACATTTTTGATAGCTTATTCTGGTAGCAGTATAGAAGATGAGTTTAAGGAAAGCAATATTGAGCTCCTACAGAGTCAAGTTATGAAGCCATTGCAGTAAATCAGGCTAGCAATGAGAAGGCCTAAAGCACAGCACTGTAAGAAAGAGGTAGTATGGAGGACAGATGTGAGAACAGTTGAGGTTAAAAAACTTGACTGAGTATATGTGGGAGGTGAACTTGACCTGTCTGGTACTTTAAGATTTTTAAATGTTGCACTGTTAAGAGTGGAGAATGGTCGGTTACATTTAGCAGATCTTTAAAGATCTGTGGGAGACATCTAACAATCAGACATGATTCTGAAGCTCAAATTGGTGGGCAGGTCACAAGATCTACAGATCCAAACTGTGTGGGCCAAAGTAGGTTTATAGTTGTGACATTCTTTTGAATGAAAGCTACTGTAATCATCATAAATTGCAAGTCTTTTTCCATACGAACAACTGTATTTAGGCATTAAATGGCTATTCAAACCCTGAGAATGGATTAAAAATCTCTTCAAGGAGGTCACAAAAATGATGATGGGTGTCATGATTCCCAAACCACAAGAAACACTAAGGTATAAGTTTCAGGCAGAGAAGCCAGAGAGATTAAGAAGGAATGGTTAAACAAAATAATAAAAATAGAGGAACAGCAGAGAACAGGAGGAAATAATACCACAGAAGCCAAAGGGATAGACTTGCAGTAACAATAGGTGGCCAGCTGACAGTAAGTAAGGTAAAGACATCTGTTCTTTTGGCAACACAGGCAAAATATCTAGAGTCCATTTATTGGAGTGTAGGAGAGAAGGGCATCTAGATGATAAAAATTGAGTAGTGATTATGAGACAACATAGAAATTTGGGGCAGGGAATAGAAAACACCAGGTGACCAGAAAGCCAAGTTCAGACTGCATGGTCAGAAGGAATGCCAGATAGGCTGACCTCAAGAACGTCACCACCCCTCCACTCTCTACCCAGAAACAGAGATAGCTGATTTTATCTCCTTCTAACTGCGCTGGTCTGCCTGCACAATTGATCAAGGTTTGACAGGAATACCTTTCTAAGGTGGCAATAATGAGCCATTTGCCTTCTTGTTCCCACAGCAAAGTCGTAAACATAGTTACTAGGCAATGCAGATGGAAAAGGAAAATTCCACAAGCCTGCCTTTCCTAAAAAGTATGCCCTTTCACAAAAACCCACCTTGTCCCCAGCTAAATAAAAGCAGCCAAGCAGAGCCGGCACTCGAGAAATTCAGGGACCTTCCTTTCCACTGCTGCCTCCCTTGTTCAGAATCATTGCCCTGTGTGATGATGTTCCCAGCATTCCTTTCTGAACCTCCTCACTCACATGCTCTCCCTAAGATATCCTCAATCCTCATCCTCTTGATGACCATGATGCCCATGCTTTGTTTTCCTAGCACCTACATTTTGTTCCTGTATTCTACACTCAGAGCAACTTTCCCCCCTTTCCAAAGCCAGTAGCCTTGAGGCCATCCTTGACTCTTTTTTCTTTCCCTCCTCATGTTTAATATAAATCCTACAATTCCTCCTCAACCATATCTGAATTCTGGTGTCTCTTCTTCAGCTCTCACTCACTGCCACCTTGTACTTCACTGTGACACCCCTCCAGCTGGCTCCCTGCCTCCAGACCCTCTCCACCCAGACCTTTCCTTTATACTTCCCCAGACTTGTATTTATTTTTTAATTTTTTATTGTTGAAAGTATTACATATGTCCCTCTCTCCCTCTCCCCCCGCCATTGACCTTTTCTAGCCCACCCAAACTTGTATTTTTATAAATCAAACCACTCCCTGACATAGAAAATACATTTTGGTTCCCTTTTGCCTAATGCTTCAAACTAAAGGGTTACCATACCCAGGCCCCTTGCTTCCTTCCACCTCCATCCTCAGCTGCCCTCACACATGGGCACCCTGGCCTCCTCAGGATGCTGGGTTCTTCCAAGCCCTTTGAAGGCCCTTTTCCTCCGCACAAAAATGTTTGTTCAGAAATGCACCTTCCTCTTTGTAGGAATAAATCCTGCTCAATCTTCAAAACCCAACCCAAATGTCACCTACTCACCAACGTTGGCCTCACCTGCAGCTGTTGACATTCTGCCCTCTATATTACCAAATAGATTTTACTCAGAGATTCATCTGTTTATAGGTTTGTGTGCCCCACTGGACTTGTTGCTCCTGGGAGTATAATCATCTCTGTATCCCAGGACCCAGACACTCAGCATCTTCATTTGCTTCTAGGTTTTAAAGGAGCAGTCACTGTCTTTTTGTCTCAGTTTCTCTCTGCCCCTCTTTCCCCACAAACACATCTGCTTTTCTACCCACCCCAGGCAAAACCCCACGCTTCTTCACACATCACTGCCCACATAAAACATGCTTTCTTCCTTGAACTTCACACTTGAAGAAAGAGGTAAACCAGTTTCACAAGTCTTATGCTTGCTCTGATTTCACTTATGTTTTGTTGTTTAGAAGGACTGATCTTTAATCCTCACTTTGGTGCTTCTTTGTGGAAAGTTCTTTGAATAATTGTTCTTTGATCTTTGCTTAGCTTTATTAGCCAGTGTTTCTAATATTGTGTTTATAGCTAAACTCACCATGCTTTAATTGACACACTCTTAGACAAGATTTACCAATGGTGGAAAATATTCTGTTTAACCAAGGTAATCTTTCTATCCTGCATTGGCAAAGTAGATGGGGGGAAGGCAGGAAAAGGGGGCTTAATGGTAATGGAATGAGACATGGGGTGGTGAACACAATATAATATACAGATGATGTATTATAGAATTGTATACCTGAAACCTATGTAATTTTATTAACCAATGTAATTTAATAAAAAAAACAGTAAGTAGGAAGCTCCTTTTTATCATTTTGACTTAATTAGGTCAATTTTAAGAAGCAAAAAAAAAAAAAGCAATTTTAATTCACAGTTTCCCTCTTTGGCTTTAAACTGCTGGAAAATCTTGCAATGAAAAGTCTGTTCTAATAACAGTTCTGTGCTTTGCTTAATCCCTTAATACTGACTTGACTTGGAACACTTAATGAAGATCGTGGTGAGAAACAGTGATACAGGTAAGAGAGGAGGGAAAGCACATTTTCAGGTTAAAATGCTGCATAAAAATCACAGAGATGAGAAATATTACATGAAATAGGCCAAATAAGCCCTTGAGAAATATCTTTCTATTTCTAGCAAATTTAAAAACTTTGATGAATGGTTCTGCAGTTGTGCCCTTCACATTCTTTAATAGAATAAATTTAGGTGAAAATATAAAGCAATTTTTCTTTGCTCCAGAAAAGCCTCCACAGTATAATGTACATTATAGCTTATTGGGATGTTACATATCAAATGCGAATTCCATGTGATAATATTTAGAAAATATCCATTTCCCTAAGATTCATCTGCTACTCTGCAGGCTTTCCTTTTGCCCTTGTAACATTCCAAAGAAGTATGCTACCTCAGACTTACTCTGCAAATATTGCAGCTATCATAAAAAAAAAAAAGTGTGCCACACAGCTAACATCAAATCGGTTTAAAATTCTCAAGAGTTAAAAGTGTGGTTGCTTAAGTTAATGGACTAATCAAACCATAGTTTTGTGTGGTGTTTCTGCAATATTCTAATTACTGCAATCTGATTTTCCTTAGTAATTGTGAAGGTCAAAACTGAAAGCCTGATTCAAGAAGGAAATTAAAAGTTAAGAATAAAAGACAAAAGAAGTCATTTTTATCCCAAACATATGTCACGATAGATTGAGTTGACCTTGTAAAGTTAAAGAAAGGTGTTTCTGTAAATCACATTGGAGTTGACTACAACCACTTCACACACCACAGACCACATAAAACATACTTTCTTCTTGAACATACTTTCTGGGAAATTGTGTCAGTCTTTGAAACAGTATCATTTCATTTAATTGTGTTATTTTTCAGTAAAGGTGCTTCATGATATATTAAACAAAAAATCATATTTGTGCATATTTTGACATATCTCTGTAGGGCTTTCATGTGAGTAAGAACAGAAGTAAGAGAAAAATTACTTTGTCAGACCCCATGTCCTGATTTAGGGATTCCAAAATTATGGTCCTGGTACATACAGGACAAACTTTAGCAACAGGTGGACAAATGGGCTATTTGAACTTATTGTGGATTTGGTGAAGAATCTCTCTTCTCAAAATACATTCCTATTCACATTCTGATGCCTAAAAACCCATTAATAAGAAACAAAGGTTTTCACTATGTTGTGAAAAATAGCATTACAATTCAGAAATTCCTTGGATCTGTAACATAAGGCTCATATTCATCTTTTCTCAGATGTCATTATAAAAAATTAAAACAAAAATTAAAAGTACATTTCTCCACCTAGATTGAACAACTGTTAACGTTTTTGCTGTATTAATTTTATTCATATGAATATGTGTGTATTTATGTTTGAGACATTTAAAAGTGAGATGTAGACACATGACACTTCAACACCAAACACTTCATACAGATGGCCTAAATTCCATAGAATTGTCCTACATAATTATAATGCCACTTTCATACATGAGAAAGCTGACAATCATGTCCTGACCACAGGAAGCAAGCAGCAAAGCTCTACTCTTTTTTTCTCAACCCATCCCACCCATTTACTGAAGTCCTCCAGAAAAACTCTGGCCGGGCTGTGCTAGGAAGACAGGGAAGAATGGTAGAGAAGAGCTGACTGTTGTGAAGACTCCTGGGTAAGTGTGACATGGATCAGGAATTGGCCAAATGTGAGACATGAAGGTGTGGTAAGGGATGAAAGAACAGGACTGGAAAAGTGGATGAAAGCAGTGACAATCAAAAATATGAGGTTCCTGGGAGGTTGGAGACTCAGGGCCAAATAGCACAGGCGCCTCTCTGTCTTGGCCTCCTTTTTTGAGCCTCTGGTCATTTAACACTAACTACCTTGTGCATCTTCACTGAAGGGAAAAAAAAGACTAATTATTTCTTGTTTCTGGCATTTAAAAAATTATCGAGGGTTTCAGAAGCTCATGCATTACATTCATTTTGTCTTATTTTTTTGGGTGAATAATCAGGCCTTATTCTTTTATTGCTGGAGAGAGGTGGGGTAGGGATGCAGTTGGGAGGCTGGCCCACTTCATTAAAAAAGAAATAGAAGCAATTAAGTTGACGAGTATTTAAAGAGTGTGCAAACTGCTGAAACTCAAGCTCTAGAATCCAAGTTTTTGGGCCTTGAGGCCATTGTGCAGAGTCCACATGATTAGTGAGGCGTTTGCTTGATGGATGTGGAGGATTGGATTAGGGCATATGAAAAACTAGGTAGGTTGTTCTTGAGTATAATTTACTTAATTCTTTCTGGCCTGGTAAGTGTACCTAGAGGCTTTATATCGGTGTATGTGATTCAAGGAAAACAAAAAACAATAAGGTCTTTGTTGACTTGTGATTTAATGGCTTTAAATAAATGAATTAATTTTGGGTCAATTCAGTACACTGATGATTTTGCAATCTGTGAACTTTTTTATACTTCTCCCCCTAAGTTACAACATTAACATATAACTTTGAAGAAATCACTTTATATACATCAAGCAAAGGTATTATTTTTTGTACACAGAGAATTTCAAATGTGTGGACATGCCCATATAAAAGCTGAGCCCTCAATACCAGATTCCAGTTGAGGATTTAGACTCTCAAGCCAATTTTTAATTGAAATAAGGTCTTTCTTTAAATCAAAAAAATACATATTAGGAACATTTGGTGCAAGCTAAAGAATGTTGTGTAGGTCAGCAGTCAGTGCTGCACTAAACTAACTGTGAAACTACTATGGATAGAATTGTGACACCTGCTCCCCCCAGTTCATATGTCAAAGGCCTAACCCCTAAAGTGATTGTATTTGGAGATAGGGCCGTTAGCAGGTGATTAAGGTTAAGGAACTCATAAGGACAGGATTCTAATTTCTCTCTCCATGCACATGCATCAGGGAAAGGTCCCTGTGAGCACACAGTGAGAAGGTAGCCACCTGCAAGGCAGGAAAAGATTTCTCACAAGGAACCTAATTGGCGGGCACCTCGATCTTGGACGTCCCAGAATTCGAACTGTGAGAAAACAAATTTCTGTTCATTAAGCACTGTCCTCCTCTCCCCCAAATGTTTATGGTGGTTTGCTATGGCAGCCCAAGCCAATCTGAAGCAAGACAATAACCATAATCATGTTGTTTATAGCATCTCTGGGCCTCAGTTTCCTGGTATGTAAAAGTTGTGGGTCAGACTAAATAAACCCTAAGTTATTCTCTGTCTCTAGCATTACTTTGATTTAAACTGAAATTTTCTGACTCCAGAAGGACATCAGTTAGTGTTTTTTTTTTAATTCTGACTTTCTAATTTTTATAAAATTTATGAAATGGTACAAAGAAGTAGCATATTTCTTTTATTCAGATTCAGCAACTTGTAATATTTACTTTCTCATATGCTCTTCTTTTCTTTTTCTGTGTGTGTATTTGTGTGCATGCTATTTTGTTTTTCTGAACCACTTGACAATAGATGGCAGATTTGATATCTCTCTGTTCCTAAATACTTCAGTATGTATTTCCTAAAAACAAGAATATTTTTTTACCTAACAATGGTTGCCAGTGTTATGTAATCTACAGCCTATATTCCAATTTCTTCAATTGTCCCAATAATATTCTTTAAGGCATTTACCCTTCCCGCAATGGGAACCAGTCCAAGATCACATATTGCATTTAGTGATTATGTCTTTTTAGCCTCTTTCGATCTGAAACAGTTCTTTGCTTTTCTCAGCTCTTTGCTTTTAGGAATTTAACAGCTTTAGTAATACAAGCCAGTCATTTACCAAAATGCCCTTTATTTTGGATTGTTTGTGTTGCCTCCAAATTAAATTCAGGTTATGCATCCCTGGCTGGACCGTTACATAAGTGATGAAGTTGTGTCCTCTCCAGGTAATCACATCAGGTGGCACATGATATCTGAATGTCCTTCCTTGGTGATGTTAATCTTGATGACCGGATCAAGGCATTGTCCAGTTTCTCCTCTGTATAGGTTCTATTTCCCCATGCAACTATGAAGCAATATGTGGAGAAACACTTTGAGACCATGCAATGATCCTGCTCATCATATAACTTTCCCCTCAGACTTTGCATCCATTGATGATTCTTGACTGAACCAGTCTTTACTATGATGCTTGGAAAATGATGATTTTCAATGCCACTACACTCTTCACATTTATCAGTAGATGCAAGTCATTCACCCATAAGCCATAATTCTCAGTGTTCCTTTCCCTCTGTTATTGTGCTCAAAGATATTTGTTTTATTCAATAGGTAAATAATCTATTACTTGCCTTATTTATTTTGTTGCTCAGATTTTCCTAAATTTGGCCACTGGGATTCCCTTCAAGCTGGCTCCTATGCATTTTTATATATTCCCATGTTGTTATTTTTTTTAAAACACTTGAGAAATACTGATTAAAATCAGAGGCAAATCAAAGTAAGTGCTATTTTTGTGTGCTGTGGAGGGTCCTGGAGACAAAGTTAAGGACAAATTATCAGTTGACAGCAACTCAAAAATGTATTAGATGTTATAACTATAGACAACATATTCTCTTTAGTGGTTTTAGTCTCAGGTCTTCTCATAATTAGTTTTCATAGTCATCCTAGGTAATTAGACTGGAGTTGGCTGAAATCCATGGGCTAATTTGCAGCCCATGTAAACTGCTTTCAACATGGAGTCTTCTCCAACGTCCTTCTCATTTGAATGCCAACTTCTTTCTCATCTGTCTCTCTCTGTGACGTATGTGCAGGTTTTCACTTTACTGGAGCCCTTGGCCTACGGTCTCTGTGGAGGTTTTGATGGCTCTTCTTGCCTCTGCAGGCTTGCTGAGCAAAGCCAGACTTTCTCCCAAGCTCAGTAATGCTTTTCATTCTTACCATCAACACTAAGGCTCTGAGCTAGAGGTTTTCACACTTTCTCTGTTCCTAATGCTCAGTGTCTCAATAATCTTTTCCAATGCCTCAGGCCAAAAGAAATACCAAACGTCCTTTCATATTTATTTAAAATTTTTAAAAATCCTCACTCCAGGAGATGCTTATTTATTTTATTTTATTTTTTATGCTTATTGATTTAGAAAGAGGGGAAGGGGGATACATCCACATCAATCGGAACATGCTTTGACTGGGGATTGAACCCACAACCCAGGTATGGGGAGACACTCCATCCTGCTGAGCCACATTGTCCAGGGCACAAACAGTTCCTTTATTAAATGCTCAGGCTCAAGTCTTTACGTCCAACAATTTGTAACTGTTTGGATACAATTATACACATAAATGGAAAGAAAAATTCTATTTTTATGTTACTTATAAACATGATTTACCAAAAGATGTGTGCACCCTGTAGCTCGTGCACAATTTCTCCAGCTATGGAAGCAGACTAGACACTGCCACTCTTATTTCCTTTACACACATATTTTCACAGGCAATTGCTTTTTATCATAACAGCTGAAAACCTAGCTTCCCAAAGAGATAATGTCACTGGAAGAAATGTTGCATTATCTATGGCCGAAACTATGAGCTACCTAGTAGGTTGTGCAGCGTCCCACAGATGTCCAATATCACCGTGTTTCCCTCAAAAAATGTACCCATGCAAGCACTGCAGCACCCCATGGCGCCTGGCCGCACACTTTGGGAATTATGACACCAGGCCCGGGGAAAATCTCCTTTATAAAACAGCAACAAATATTGTGCTGATGTTAAAAATCTTTTCAGTAATGGTGACATAGTGGAGTTCATTATGCAGAACAAGCTGTGGCTCTTTGTCGCAGTTTGTAAATTGGGTGATCGCATCGTTGTTTTCCAGTTGTTCTAGAGTATTTCCAAGAGTACGTACCAAGATTCAGAGACAACAGATGTAAACAAGGACTGTTGGGGGCAAACCAGTAGTGTGGCCACCCAGTTAATCCATGACATACAGCACTACACTTACATTCTGAAATTCACCTTTACAAGTGATCACTATTACAATCTAGTTTCTATTATCTTGCCATTGGCCAAAGGATGCTACCACATCAAATGGTAAAATATGAAGTTTATTGATTGTGTTCTTCCTTTTCTTACCTCTCCGATCTTTTTTCCTCCGTTTCCCCTCAGATCTTGGACCTTTTCTTATCCCCCCTACCCACACCCCCAATCCCTTCAAAACCTACCGGGCACTTGCCTAGTCACCCAGGTTCTAGTCTTTCCTACACTGTTTTGAAGAGAATGTGAAAGGTTAGCTACATTCATGTCGCACAAGAAAGCCTGTAAAAGCCATCTTTTCTTATCTCTTTCTTTGTGAATGACAATGCTTCAGATTTCTCCTTCTTTCACTCCAAGCCCACCAAAGCCTTCACAGATCCAAGTTCTCTGGTCTCCTTCCCCTCCTTAGCCAAAACCTTCTTTTCAATCTCAAGCTCTTCTGTCATTTGGATTTGATTTGAAAGAAAGGAGCTCAGAAAGCGACTCCCCACCTTAGCGTTTGCAAACAAATCAAATATTTTCCTCCTCCCCGTTGGAATGCATGCATGCCTCCATCCCTAAATGTTGGCTGTAAAGCTCCCGCTTTAATGCAATGCGCTCAGAAGCCTGCGTTCAGAGAATTACAATTTAATCGGAGAAGGGGGAAAATAGGATGTCTAGGCATCGAGGAATGCTTCCGAAATAGAGGATGTTTCAGACACATAATCTACTGGCGAGGGAAGCAGGGTTGCCAAAGGATAATCGCCCCAATGAGCACGCCAGGCTTTGGAAGCGCCGGCATTGTACCCGGCCCCTCTGCACAAAGCAGCGGTCAGCTGAAGGGGCATCTCAAGGATCCAGTCCTGCCTGCAAGACCTTGTCCACTCCCTGATCCCGGGGGCGGGTTGGAGGGAAGGGCCGGGGGTTGGCTGAAGGGACCGCCGTGCGGGGTCCTGGGGCGCAGGCCAGCTCCTCGGAGCCCTAGGGGGCGGCTTCCCTGCCACCCCGGACCCCGTTCTCCACCGACCGCCGAAGCCAGCAGCCGCACACCGGCTCGCTGACGATCCCTGTTGAAAATGAAGTCAGAAATTCGGGTCGTGGTGAAGAAAGTACGTTACGTGTACAGGGCCGCTAATCGTGGCTTGTAAAAAGCAAGACAAAAGAATTCTGACCTAACAATTTAATGAGACAACGGAGAAATGCTGCAGTTATTGAAGAGACGGAGCGAGGAGATGCAAAGAATTCAGTAATATCTCGCTGAAAGGCGAGCACGAGAGGAGCCGAAATAGCTCAGTTGGGAGAGCGTTAGACTGAAGATCTAAAGGTCCCTGGTTCGATCCCGGGTTTCGGCAGGACTGCCTTCTGTTTTCTTTTTAATGCGAAGGGACTCAACGCTTGTAGGATCCTCTCCGAGGGATAACCTGACTCATTAATACCAGCGCAGCTAAAACCTGGGATTTGGAGGTTAAGGGAGGGAGTGAAAGTGTCCGTCTCCAGTCACTCCTGGAGGAGCAGCCACTCGGCGCCGCCATTTCTCAGGCTAGTGGCAGGCGCTGCTGCGCGTGCGCGGTGGAGGCCTCTGCTGCGGTGGGAGGCGCTGCTGCGCGTGCGCGGTGGGAGCCTGGCAGGGGCCTCGGCTGCCCAGATTCCCTCTGGTCTCCAGCGCTGGCCTTGTTTAGGGCGCAGCATAGCGAGTCCAGCGAGAAAGGAGTGGTTCTGTCTCCGGGGACGAGACAACTTCACCCCGAATTTATTGTTCCCCAAAGCATCGCAATTTGAAAGGCAAAACGCAACTGTTGGATCAAATGGCTCCCATCTGGCCTTGCCGGTGAATGGAACCGGGGCGGCTCGGTATTTCTGGTTAGAGGCGCAGGCACGTGGTTCGCGTGGCCCAATGGATAGAGGCGAGGCAGCCTTACAGCTCTGTAAAAGTGATCACTCTTGCAGCTAAACAATTTTATTTGGAATCTAGACCAGGGGTTTTCAAAGTGTGGTAGCCGGCCCAGCACCGGCACGTTCACTTGGGAACTAGTTAGAAATGCATATTTTGGACCCCGCTTCACACCTAACGAATCAGAAACTCCTGTTCCCAACACTTTTAACAAACCCTCCAAATGAGGTTCTGCAGAAAGTAGTTTGACATCCATTTATCTAGCCATTCCTTTCCATTTCTAAAAGAGCCCTTTACCAAGACTTTTTGTGAAAAGTCTTTTTCTGTTTGCTGTCTTTTTGTCCTGCAAGTCTGAAATAAAACCTTGACATTTGCTTGAAATTATTTTTTCTTAAAGGATTTTTGAGTGTGTGTTGGGGATGGAATGTGCAGGGTCATCCCCTTTCCTAGCTAATCTGGGAGCCCAACCCAAGGCTAAATTAGGAAGAGGCACCAGGCATCTAATCCTTCTATATAATAAAAGCCTAGGCAGCACGATGCCCTCGTGCAATGTCATCACAAGATGACTGCCACAAGATGGCCACCCTCACATCATCACAAGATGGCCGGCAAGAGAGGGCAATTGGGGGCGACTGAGCTTGCAGGGGAGGGTAGTTGGGGGCAACCAGGCCAGTAGGGGAGGGCAGTTGGACAACCCCCAAGGAGTCCCAGATTGGAGAAGGTGCTGAGGGACACCTCCTGTGCATGAATTTTGTGCACTGGGCCTCTAGTTCTATAATAGAGGCCTGTGCATGAAATTCATGCATTGGGCAGGGATGGGGGGTGGGGCGCATCCCTCAGCTCCACCTTCACCCTCTTGCAGTCCAGGTCCCCTTGCTCCTTACCTCCTGCCTGCTCACTGCTCCTTAGCGCCGGCCATGAGCCTGGCTTTTGGCTGAGTGGTGCTCCCCCTGTGGAAATGCATTGACCACTGGGGAGCAGCTTCTGCATTGAGCGTCTGCCCCCTGGTGGTCAGTGTGCATCATAGCCATAGATCATTCTGGTCATTCCACCATAACTGTCACTTAGACTTTTATTATATAGACCAGAGGTCCGTTGCAGGAAGATTCCTGTAAGAATAGGGTTTCCTTCGGCCTGAGAAAAGCTCCCTCCTTTCTCTGCTCCCTCACTCCCTTATGTCTCCCCCACCCTGCTTGCTTATTTCTCTGTAGCTTTGCTCCCTTTTGCAGTGCTTGGCTTCCTTCTAGCCTGGATATACAAATTAACCAACATCATGGTTGGGTTAATTTGCATACACACTCTGATTGGCTGGTGGGCGTGGCTGGTAGGTGTGGCAGAGGTATGGTCAATTTGCATATTACTCTTTTATTAGATTAGATTGTGTGACTCCTTTACCTGAGCCAGGACTCCGGGGTTGAAGGTTTAGGGATGTATATCTGAATTATAGGAGGAAGAAATTTTAATCTATTGGCATCCCTAGAAAATGGGATATACAGTTTAGTTGGATACTGAGTTGCTGGCCTTCAGGTGAAAGACTCACCTGTTGGATTTCTGCATTTAGTCTTGTGTATCTTTTGCTTGTATTGATCTGAGAGGGGAAGGCAACTCATATTTATGAAGTACTGTGTGCTCTGATGTTGTCAATTCATTCATTAATTGTACATTAATTAATTGACCTCCCACTATGTGTCAGGTATTATTTGATCTTCATACCTACCTTATGATGTACATAACATGTAACAGTTCTTATAGGATTGATTGGAAGGACTAAATGTCAGCCATCTAACATCTATTACCTTCTAAATGTCACTATATGTGAATACAGTATGTGTTGGGATGTTTGATTAAGATGTATGCATAAAAGTGGAGGTAATTGGAGGAAAGTAAAAGCTTTTGTTGGTTAATCTGAAAAGGCTCTATCAGGAAGTAGGTCTTAATTGGGCCTTCAAGAGGGAAATTTCTTGAACAGGGAAATACTAAACAGGAACAACCAGCTATTCATGTGTTTAAATGGGAGGGGAATGGTGTAGATGTTGGAAATGAGAGTCATTTCAGACAGTCTGAGGGCTGACTACCCTGTGGGGCCGATGCAATAACCCCACATGATTTTAGAAAGAAACCTGGGACATCTGACAAATTTCTAAGGTGATTGGCAAGCATGCTGCTAAATGAAGGCTTACTTCTTAATTATTCTAGATACTATTTTCATTTTAGGCCAGGTTTATGATACAGTGAAGCTGTTATAATTGTTATATACAATAAAACTAGATGAGCATTTAATAACTCATTGGGGCCTCTTATGTAATCGATGTGTACACATATTAATGCCCATTTTATTAGTCTTAGATCACACTTCTACTCTTTTAAATGCATAGTGCCTTATAGTTGCTTAGTTTGATGTTATATTATTTGTATTATTGATATCTTTGATTTATCTGATGTTGTGCCTTGGTCAGAAATACTAGTACAACTTGCTTGGATTTGCCTTAGATTCCAGAAATACATGGATCCTGCTCAATCATCCTTCATATGTGGTTTACCTTGTTTAAATGTAATTCACATATCTAACTGAAAATCGTGAAGTATTGATTGTAATGTTTGGGAGAGGGCCAGCAGACATCCAGGGAAGCAAAGAGGACAGTTGGGGCAAACACAAGGGAGTTCTTCATAACAGATTTCTGAGTCACATGCCAATTCCATAAATTCCAATTTTTATATAATGAGTTGTTTTAAAGCAGGGTGCACAAATATTTGACTGTTCACTAGCTAAATATTTTTTACAGTGCACTTGGAGCAACCCTTTCCCATCCACACCTCATTGACTCTAGTATAAAGTATCAAGTCTAACCAGAGTCCCTATGTATGGAGTGTTGTTTGTATGTCAAGCAGTTTAATGAGTACTTTTCCCATCAAAACTGTTAATAACCTTTTGAGGTAGGAGGCATAGATGAATATAAATTAAAAAATGCTACAGAGGTGTGCTGTTGTAAAAAGCCAGCATAATTCTAAGATGTATTAAAATGGAGCATTAGCCATAAAATTAAAGTAGCAGTTCTTTTATATGTTGTTAGTGAGATCCATGTCAGAGCACTTTTTTCAGTTTTAATTGACTCACCGTAGGAGGAAAGGGTTAACAAAGAACAAAAGCATAATTAAGGAAGACAAGAATTATTTTATAAAATAACAAAAAAAAGATATGAAATAGACTTGCTAAGATAAAAGAAAGTTAAGCATAACTTGGTTACTGTCTTCAAATTATTGTTTCTCAAGATTATATAATTTTTAGGAAAATGTGTGAGAGATTTTATAATAAATATGATAAAATATTTGATCTAGATTTGTAATTTAAAAAAAGCAGCTGAACAAATTGGATGATCTAGAGAACTGCTGTTGAATAGATTAGTCTATGTTTAGCCAACTTTGGTATGTAGGGCAGAAGAACACTCCCCCCCCCCCCCCCCCCCCGCTACTCTCTAAGGTTCTTGGCTAGAACCTTGTAACTTGGACTGACAAGAGAAAAACAACAACTTTACTATGTGCAGCATGCTTGCACATGGCAGTACTATTCAGTAATAAATAACTCCAAGGGGTGATTAGAACTTGGGCTTATAGCATCTTAACCAAAAAACAATCCTATATAATAAAATTCTAATATGCAAATATGTCCTACCGAAAAACCTGTGGAACCACTGGCTATGATGCACACTGACCAACAGAGGGCAGATGCTCAATGCAGAAGCTGCCCCCTGGTGGTCTATGCCCTCCCACAGGGGTAGTGCCAATCAGCCAGGAGCCAGGCTCACTGCCAGCAAGCATAGCGGTGGTGGCAGGAGCCTCACCTGCCTGTGTGGCAGCACTAAGGAGCAGTGAGCTGAGTGTTAAGGAGCAGCAAGCAGGCGGGCAATAAGAAACAAGAGGTCCCAGACTGTGAGAAGGATCCTGAACTGCGAGAGGGATATCTGATTGCGGCTTAGGCTCAATCCCCTGAGGGGTTCCAGTTTGCGAGAGGGCGCAGGCCAGGCTGAGGGACCCTTCCAAGTGCACGAATTTCATGCACCGGGACTCTAGTACATTTACAGAGAAGTGACAAGTTAAAGGAAAAGGACTTGGAGTTTCTAGGGTGGCCAATTATGGAAAGGCAGATATATGAGGAAGCTAATCGAAGATGTGGGTTAGATAGCAAAGTTTGTTATATTGATTCTCTGGTGCCACCTCTGGGCTGATTAGGGTTTAGAGTCATCTCTGGTGATTAATTTCTGTCCTTCCTGGTAGAGAGGTGAGAGGATCATCTTTACAAATGATGTGAGCTTTTCTTGTATTTGTGTATTCCCAATTGCATTCAGCTCAAAATAATCCTTATGCCAAAGTGGTATATTTGGGTTGGCTTATTCTGCCACCCTCAGACACCTCCAAAAAAACACACAAAACTATTGATTTGTACTTTCTTTGCGGTTGTTCTGCTGACAGTTCTGGAAGAAACGGGATAGGGTAGCACAGAGTGTGGGCATTGCTAGCAAAGACCATAAAAAGGGTAGTTGATCCCCCACCAGTGTGGCTCAGTGGTTGAGCATCAACCTATGAACCAGAAGGTCACGGTTTGATTCCCAGTCGGGGCACATGCTGGGAGTGCAGTCTTGGTCCCCAGTAGGGGACATGCAGGAGGCAGCCAATCAATAATTCTCTCTCACCATTGATGTTTCTATCTTTCCCTCTCCCTCTTCCTTCCTCTCTGAAATCAATAAAAAAAATTTTTTAAAGGGTTAGTTGGACTGGATCCTATTATATTTTAACATTAAATAGGTCAAGGACTCATATGGCTTCTCTCCCCACCTCTATGATGAGATATTGTACATGTCACAATCATGTACTCTAGTCAGAAAAAAATTTCAAAAGCACCTTGTATCCTGAGATAAACCAAGCAGCCCCCAGAAGATTCCATGTCTCTAGTAAGAGTCCTCATAATAAATGAGGTAATGAGCCTTTCCTGAAAGTTATTGATTCTGAGTCAAAGATAATTTTATCATGACAATTTCAACGTTGATGTCTGAAGATGTGTGGTGACATTTGTAGATAGAATCTTGTGGCAGAATCGCTGTTTTCCCATGTTGGATGGAATAACTGTGAACTTGATAACATTGGTCATCTTGTGTATAGAGGTGGGTATGTTGGATTTTTGGGGGGTTTATTTCAGAGTTTCATATTTTTTTTTAAAAAATGTAACTTTTACTCTGTGAAGGATTCTCTCTCTCTCTCTCTCTCTCTCTCTCTCTCTCTCTCTCTCTCTCTCTCTATATATATATATATATATATATATATATATAATTTTTATTGATTTTTTTACAGAGAGGAAGGGAGAGAGTTAGAAAGTCAGAAACATCTATCAGCTGCCTCTTGCACACTCCCTACTGGGGATGTGCCCACAGCTAAGGTACATGCCCTTGACCGGAATCGAACCTGGGACCCTTCAGTCCGCAGGCTGACACTCTATCTACTGAGCGAAACCGGTCTCGGCTCTTGTTTTTTTTTTTTTTTTTTTTTTTTTTTTTTAAGCTAGTTTGTTTGCAAGTAATCTATTTTTTTTTAAATAAAACTTTTCTCAGAATAAATGTCTGCTTAAAGATAGACTCAGTGTTAGAAAAAGAAAAATTTGGGTCCTTTAGTAGAGTTTCAGGCCAATGAAACACGTGGAAGTGAACACCTGAAGCACAAAGCAGTATCTGATGAGAATTCAAAGAAAATTGCCATTCCATTCTTGAGTGCCTTGGAAGAAGGAAATAGGTATGAAAAGATGGAACGCCCAAGAGTTCTTGGTCAGTATGAAGACCTAACTTAATGTTTAAAGTGCTGTCAAGAGTAATGCACACACTTAAATGACATTGATGTGCCCTGTTACAGGGGAAGCTTGCTTCCTGCCAGTCTGTCTTATGTAAGTTTTATGATTACTTGAAGGAAAAATTGACAAGAAAGCAGTAGTCCCTAAAATTAGTTATCCAAGGAATAAATATTTATATAGTTATATACATTTACTTGTGTGAAGGCAAATGTGGGGGCAGGTTATTTCCTAAAATCTGGAGTTGAGCCTCTGGAGTACCTTCCAGTGCAATGGGCTGTGTGAGGAATCATGGCAGAGCCTCCTTCTTTCCACAGTCTTCCTCACCTTCACAAAGTCTGTGTAGTTTCTGATTCGATTTTTCTAGTGGTCTCCTAACTGGAGAGCCCAGCACCAGGGGAAATGCCTTTTAAACACGCGGACAATGTGTAAAGAGGTTTGCTCTCTGTCCACATCCCTTAGTTCCCAGACACAGCATCTCATTAATAACATTTATTTCTTCCCATCCTATCTTCTTTCCCAATCCCCCTCTCTCAACTCACAGAGTCTAGTCTCACATTTAAGAGTTGGGAATTTGAGAAAATGTTTAAAAATTTTTAATGTCCTTTTTAGACTTGATCATTGAAACACACAGTGAGAAGTTTAAACAGAGAAAGGGGTGTACAATGAAAAGCACATTTCCGTTTTAGCTCTGTGCCTAGCTCCCCTCTGCAGAGGCCATTGTTAGTAACTTATAGACTATCCTTGCTTCAAGAGTTTTTGTATATGCAAGCACATATGACATTTTATACAAATAGTATCATTATTATGCACACTGTTCTAAAGCTTTTTTTCTAAAACTGTACATTTTTTTCACAAAGCACCATACTTGCTTTTTTTTTCCTTAACCAATTGTAAACCTGAGCTGAACTTTTAAACCATATTTAGTATCCTGTAAAGTATTCAGAGATAAACTCACCCAATATCAATGATTATATTCCTTAATTGAATTGGATTCTAAAGATATGATTGTAAAGAGTTTTAATATTAAATCCATAAACTGGATCTAAATTTGAATGCTCTGATCTCTTATTCTAGGACAATTACTAACAAATGCTTGGTTTTATTCCTTTTGAAATAATGAAGGCCTGATTTGTTAAGTAGTTTTAGCTATTGATTAAATAAGAATGAGATACAGCAGCATTAAAACATTTCCCTTTTAAGTATTTTCTTATGTCAAGTTGGTAAAATGCTCAGATAAAAATAATCAGTTACCAGTTCATTTCACATCTTATTTCTTGAATGTCTTCTCAGTTCCAACCATTTTTCAGGATATTTCAAGTTTTGCCTCCTCATGAAACCTTTCCCATAGCTCAAGCTAATATTGCTCTCTCCCCATTTTGACTTCCCAAAGAGCTCAATGCTATACATTGGGCAAATATTTCTGTAGCATCTTTCAATTTCACTTTTGAATGGGTGCTCGTTTCGTGTGAAACAATGCTACCTCCTCACAAAAGGTGACCTTGACTTCAGGGAGAGGTACTTCAGAGTTCCCATGTTATAGCAAGGAAATGCCAGTATTATCCAGTAGTGGTGCTCTGAAAGAAGTCATGTGACCTGGAGTAGTTGGAGGAGTGCGGTCCGAATACCCCTAAAAGGTGGAGTAGGGCTTGGGCTCTCAGAACAAAAGGAAAAGGCAAAGACAGCAAGGTAAATGAAACCAGGCAGGCAAGCATAGGGGCAGTCAAACTTTCTTTCCTACTCTGGCCAGTGAGGCTCAGTTGGTTGTCCACCTTCCTGTGTACTAAAAGGTTATTGGTTCGATTCCGGTCAGGGCACATGCCTGGGTTGTGGCTCGATCATGGCAGAATCTTAAAAGCCGCAAGAGAAAAACAGAGAAGAAGAAAAAGGAGAAGGAGGAGGAGGAATGTGAACAATAAAATGTCAATAAATACACATCTATCAACAACTGAATTTAATCTAAAAATCTAAATGAACAAGGAATCTAATGATCAAAATAAACTGGTGAATAAAATAGAACCAGAGGCATGGAAACATGGAACAGACTGATAATCTCAGAGGGAAGGGGAGAAGGGAAGGTAGCAAGAAATTAACCAAAGAATTTATATGCATACTGGGAGCTGGGTGCACAAAATTAGTGTACTGGGGGTGGGTGGTCCCTCAGCCCAACCTGCCCACTCTCACATACTGGGAACCCTAAGGTGATGTTCTAGGCCATGGGACCCCCAGTGCCCTGTGACCCATTGATCGCAGGGTCCACCCTTGTCCCCTAGGCTCTGATGGCTTACTTCACAGTGACCTGGGTGCCAGGATGTTCCCAGGACAGAGGCGCTGGGTGCCTATGTATGCAAATTAACCGCCATCTTTGTTTGGTTAATTTGCATACTCACGCTGATGGGATATGGGTGTAGCGGAGGTATGGTCAATTTACATTCGTCTATCATTAGGTAAGATAATGCATTACCTATGGACACAGACAATAGAGTGGTGAAGGTTTGGGGCAGGGTGGGAACCGGGTGGAGGTGGGGGGAGAAATGTTACTAATCTCAACAATAAAGATGAAAAAATTCATGATAGGTAGTAGAGAGTCTGCCCTCCTTAGCCAGCCTGACTGAAGAATAGGAGGTGAGGCTCATGGCAATAGCTTATAGCCTTGAACTCTCACACTGGGGGGAAAAGGTGAGTGGTGCACCAAATCCATGTGCATTTTGGGATGCAGAGGAGGAAATGCAGTCCCCCAGGAGGCAGAGAAGGCTGAAGCCAAGGTACCACAGCCCTGTGCAGTTGCATGGGGAATGGCCAAAGGCACAGCCCTGAAGGCCGGTCTGCTGGAGCTGAGCTCTGGCTCCACCTATTGGCTGTTTAATGTTTGTAAGTTCTCTAACCCTTCTCAGTTTCCATTCCCCAACTGTAAAATAGAGAAAAGGAGAAACACTTATTATACAGGGCTATTGTGAGAATTAAATGAGAGAATCTATGAAACATGCCCAGCAACTAAGGTCCTGCGTGCTCAGGAGCCTCGCCCCGCACACTGCTCTCTTCCTTCAGAAATACTGGATAAACTCCAGCTCTTTGTGGCTCCCCAGGAAAGCTTCGTTGTTCTACTCTATCCATCAGATAACATCTTATTGTATTTCACTGGCCTTTTTTGCTATGATCTGCTTAAGATCAGAATTCAAGTGCACAGCAGAGGGCACATAGTTGGTGCTAAACGCCTATTAGCACATCTCCCTTTTCACTCTGCCAATGGTTGCTCACCACCATGTCATATTCCCTGGCTGCACTTGTTTTTATTACATTCTCTAACAAGGGAATTAGCGCTTTGAGGGCCTAGACTGAGGTTCCTATTTCCTTTCTATGCCTTATACCACATAGCCCCGTGCCAGAAACATTTTAGGTTCTCAGGAAATGCTTCTTGACATCTATCGATTTGACAATAAGTAACTCTTTTAAAGGGACTGAAGAGACTGTGTGATTAATTTAAGATTGTGGATGATTTTCAGAGTTTTTTGTTAATCTTTATTTACAAATTTTTCTTATTTGCATAATTTAAAAGGGAAGGAAAAAAGAGGGCTCTAAACCTTCTTCAACACAGCAGAACAGGACAGCAGATAGTTGGATCTCTTTGTTCTGGCTCCAGAAAGAGCATGGGTTTATCTTAATAGTTGAGTCATTTGGGGAACCAGAATCTGCCAGAGCATGAGCCCAGGTGAATTTGGGTCATAAACTCATGAGCTAGGATCATAGTCACACATGGTGAGATTCAATAAATGTCTTAATAACAATCAAAACCTTTCTGTCTTTCAAGCTACTTAAAATGATCTGCTATTTTTAAATATAAGGTTTAAATAACTTTCTAGATAAACAGGTTTTTAAAAACCTTTCAGATGAAACAGAGATTAAAAGCTAAATAAAGGTTTTGTGTTCAAAGGGAGATAAAGAAAACAAACAGTCCAACCCAAACAGAAGCATGTCTTACTAATGCACACATTTTACTTAATTACTAATAATCAATTATCAGGTCATTATTTGTCGATCTTAAGGAGGTGTGCCTGGGAGATCCCCTTTGAAGAGCCGCTGCTGGAGATCACAGGTCTTGGCGGATTCCAGAACATTATGCTGTCCAATGGGAATGTTAAATCACCAGGGCTAGGCCTTTTGGTGCATGGCATTCTTAAGGGTTGAACCTGTCAATCCTGGATCCTAGAATGTATCTGCCACTGGACCTTGGGAGCTGCCAACATCTGTGCACATAAGTTGGGTCTGCTTGTCCGTAAATAAAGGGTTCACTTTCTCTCGATGTGGAAGGGCTTTGTGCCACTCACTAGCTTCTGGGTTGGTTCTTGAGACCATTTTAGAAGCATGGCCCAACTTTTCCCTGGAGTTCAGGTTTATACTATCTTCAGCTAACACCTCTTTGGATTCCTGAGGATGAGTGGGGTTGACTGGTTTTCCATGGAGCCTCTGTGGGTTGACAGGAGGGCATCCTATGCCAGGCTATTGTATTTCAAAGTACTGATTATTATTGTGTATTTGAAATTCCCCATGGCCTACCAACTTGGGGTACAGATGGGGTCTTGGTATTGGTAAAAGTCAAAAGTTTTCTGACTTTTTTGCCCCAAGTCTTTATTGAAGATCTCAGCAACCAGAAAGACTCTCATCTATATCTGTTGAGGTTAATTCATGTATTTTTACAAACAAATCTCAAATTGCCAGGCACCACCATCAAACTTCTGGTCTACCAGGTTTCTCTCATTTTCTACTTGGCTTCAGGGGCACTGACATAGATACATTAGCGCTTTCATGTGCTGAGTGCTACTGTGTTCTGCATAAAAGAGCTGCTGGTGGTTCTGGAAGCACCGTTGTCTGATAAATCTTTATGACAGATCTCCTTCAGTTTCTGCAAGTTCTTTCCCATTGGGCTTGATGGAGTGACAGGCACCATTTCCATTGCATTTCCCTATATCTCCATGTCATCATAGCTATAATGCTTTTTCCTTAGTTAAGCAAAAAACCTAAAATTCCTTTGGAGTTCATCTCTTGGAAATGACTTGTCTTGGGTCTGTTACACCATTCAATCAAACATGACCATAGACCCTAAACCTCAGTAATAGATATAACTAAAATTGTCTGCATAAAAATGAGTACATGAAATGTATTCTAAATTGTATATATCGACAAGCTGAAACCAAATCCTTCAAGTAGAATTAAATATTTGGACATTTCAAGCAGTCTAATCATGTGAGGCGGTTGTGGGTTCTTAAAAATGCTATTTTAAAATATTGATTCAACATTTATTTGAATGGTACGGGGGAGAGATGAAGGCTGTGATAGGAAGTGGCAACTCTCAGATTTGATGTTGGACAGATTATCTCCTGCCTTCAAATTTTCCTACATCACTCAACTAGAGTATTTAAATGATCTCTATTCACCCTATTTAGAAGGTACTTCAGTAACTTTCAGATGTTGTTTGAGAATGTTCTTTGAAACGATGCAGGCCAGATGGGAGTGGCAAGAAATATTCAAAGTGATGAGTAGCAAGAATCTACAACCAAGATTACTCTATCCAGCAAAGCTATCATTCAGAATTGAAGGCCAGATAAAGTGCTTCGCAGATAAGAAAAAGCTAAAGGAGTTCATCACCACCAAACCAATATTATATGAAATGCTGAAAGATATTCTTTAAGAAGAGGAAGAAGAAAAAGATAAAAGTGTAAATTAGGAACAACAAATACACATTTATCAACAAATGAATCTAAAAATCAAGTGAGTTAATAAGCTGATGAACAGGATAAACTGGTGAATGTAACAGAATCACGGACATAGAGAGGGAATGGACTGACAAGTCTTGGGGAGAAAGGGGGTGTGGGAAGTGCAGCAAGAGACTGGACAAAAATCATGCAACTATGGGAAAGGACAGTGGAGGGGGGTGAGGGTGGAGGGTGGGATGGGTACCAGGTAGAGGGGAACTATAGGGGAAAAAAAAAGGGAACAATGTAATTAATAAACTGAACAATAAAGATTAAAAAAAAAAAGAGAGAATCTTCTTTGAAGAGCTCACTCTCCCACCTGGAGCAGCTATTGCAGTGCAGTAGACTTCCACTTGACCAGTTAGCCTATGCTTTCCATTGCTTTGAGACAAATTGCCTGATGATCAGGACTCACTGAAAACTCATGGCCAGCTGGCCACTCTCTGCTATCCCAGCATTCTCTGTTCCCAGAAGAGAGTTGTATCCATGCCAAAAGTCATTTTATTGTTCTTGTTTTCAAATCTATTTATGCCAGTTGTACTTATAATACATAATAAAAGCATAATATGCTAATTAGACCAGATGGTCTTCCGGATGACCTTCTAGATGACCTTACGGATGAAGCTGGGCTGTGAGGGCTGAGGTAGATGAGGCCACAGAGGCAGCCGCCATGGTGGGTTGTGGGGGGCAAGGGAGCTGAAGTGGCTGCAGGGGCTGAGCCCTTGCATGAATTTTGTACATCAGGTTTTAAGTTATTTTGTAAGTGTGAAAAGCAAAAGACAAGGAAATAATTAGAGTTTCTAGG
The DNA here is from genome assembly GCA_027563665.1 of Antrozous pallidus. Taxonomy (NCBI): domain Eukaryota; kingdom Metazoa; phylum Chordata; class Mammalia; order Chiroptera; family Vespertilionidae; genus Antrozous; species Antrozous pallidus. Next base: position 57,441,078 of record CM050519.1, on the reverse strand, counting down.
AAAACGAAATTGGATTATTTGGAAAGACTTAATAAAATGGAGTTTCCGGCTATAGATATTATATGCCTGTAATGGGGACTCAGCCCATTGACCTGTTGTACTTTCCACTTCAAATGACCTGAGAACTTAACAGTTCTTCTCTTGAGGTGATACCATCTTTGAAGAGAAATTTATTACTACAGATTTGAAGGGAAATTTATTTGATTACTTTGTCTTTGTTGGAGGACTAGACATGATTGGGTAGTTGATGAAGAGGGATAAATGAAAAGAGGGGGAAATTGTGAATGTATAAAGGGATGTGTTCAACTTGATTCATAAGAATTACTATGACTTTGCTCTAGTGGAAATCATGGAACACACATCATGATATAATAAATGTAATGATATTAATTAGCCAGCTTATACTCAAACAAGGCATACATGCATCAAAAGATTTGTGAATGATGAACTGTTAAATGTTTTGAGGTGAAATAAAATGTTTAAGGTGCTAATGTCCTTTTTTTCATGATTCCCTGCTTTAACCAACTTTTTTAATTACCAGTCCTATGGCCAGCTCCAGTTCAATCATTAAGATGGCATCTATCTACCCCATTTCTTTCAACTAGGTTATTCTCCTGTAAGACTCAATAATTACAGTTTGTTCTAGCTGGTTACCTGTCCTGTGGTGTTTGGCCTGCCTCAAGGGATTGGCACAATGCTGCCTAGTTAGCCCATCCTATAATGCTGCCTGCACCTGATATTTAAAAAAAAATTCCCAGTAAATATTTTAGGTAAACTTTCTTTTATGAGAGGTAATTTCATAGTCTAGTAATGTAAGGAATATTTGGGTTAAACAAATAAAATACTTTTTTGTTTGTTTATTTTTTTACTGCCAAATTTTTATATCCTTTTGTGTTATAATTGGGAAAAAGAAAAGGAGTTTAGGGAGATGGGCCATCATCTTTATCCTTTTCCATACTTAATTTGCTATGGAGGCCCTTTTGTAAGAATTGCCTTTTGAATATATCAGACACACTCAAGAAAATTCTTTGTAATTGATTTTTAATGTCCTTAATTTGGATTTTCAATTCCTTGAGGCTAGGAATTGTGTATTATTCATCATTGCATTCCCAGGGCCTCCCACAGTGCCTGACTCACATACTCCCTCAATAAACTCGTGTTAACTAAATGTGTGGGCACAGAGTGAGTGCCCAGTTTGGTTCTTGCCATGACAGCACTCACAGCTGGGACCCCAAAGTCATATGCACCATAGCTGAGTCAAGTTGTGAGGAGATAATCACTCTCCATGAGCCACAAGCCTTAAAGATAGCACATATGGCCAGAATTTAGTGCCCACATTACATTTTAATTAGAACTAATCTGAGCGTAACCTCTCATAGCTATAAGCATCAGATTCTGTAGGCTCAACTCAAGAGCAATTACATAGGTGATAAGTTAACAAAGGCAAAGGAAACATTTTCAGGGTCATCTGAGCAGACACAAGCTCCAGGGTAGATGGATTTGTGGCATCATGATTTCAGAGTATATGAATTTTGGGGAACACAATTTAACCCATAATGAAGCCCTGCTGGGGTTCCTCAGAAGCTACCATTGAAGATGAACCAAGAGAAGGTTCTATGAATTCTCAGCGGCAGAAAGTGACTTTGCACAGGAGCTTAAAATGGAACAAAATCTTCCTCTTCATTGAAGTAAAGATTCAAAAAGCAACCGGTACAGTAATGCTGGCTCAGTTTGCACTGTCCACCTCAGTTCACAGGGCTCTGCATCAACCTGTCTGCAGCACCCCAAGGCCAGTGGCAAATGGCACCAGCAAGGATCCAAGCTGACTGAGGAAGGTTGAGAGCTGGCAGGCCTTGGTGACAGTCATTCTCTGTGTCTCAGCAGACACAAGGCCGTAAACACATTACTCACTGGCATCCCTACCCTGCTTTGTGTGATGTTGCTTTCAATTATCGAGTCATCGAAGGTGCCACAGCCCACCAGCGCCTGTCAGGAGCTTTGCTAGGTTGATAAGAGCTTCTGACATCATGGAACAATGGATAGGTCTCTTGTGCAGGTCCAAGGTACTATGCCTGTCACAGCTGGTTTTGAGTTTTGCAGATGAGGGTCTTTCCTGGATGGAACAGTCTGAAGGAGAGCAACTGTCCTGAGATAAAGGAGGAGGTATTAGCTCATTTTTACTGCGTTTAAATCTGAAGATAGACTTTGAAACCCTTTTCTGCCTCTCCTTCCCCCTCTTAAAGTGGTTTTCAGATTTGTATACACATCTATATACACTCTACTTGGGTCCATGAATGTTTACTATTAACAAATCACTTTGACTTAGGCTTGGGGGAAATGAAAAATAATTTTTTAAAAATGAACAAGAAAATATAAATAATCAGAAGGAGCAGGCTATTGTACGTGTTTATAGGAAAGTATAGACAATTCATATAGGGGTTTAAATACAGAAGAAGGAACTGAATCCAGGGCAAATGTGTCTCTGATCACATGGGTGCTGCTTAGAAATGGTGTTGTTGTAAAACCTTGTAGGAAGTTGGCAAGGGAGATATGAAATGGAACGTTTAGGAAAGGATCTGCTGTTCTGCTTCTCAGGAAATGGGTCAACCCCAGTAGAAGCTGTGATGCATCATTCGCTTTGAAGTTGAAGAGCCAAGATTCCCTACCCCTGGTTATGTAGTCGCTGGTGACTGCATTTGGGGGCAAATGGAGGTAATGGAAAAGAGATTTTATATCCTCTGAGCTCTCTCCAAGACACAAAAAGTATATTCTGATGCTATGGACTTTCACAAACCCATCACTATGGATTTTCACATAACTGTCACCTGTATTAGAAAAATCATGGGACTCAACTTAGAAGGTCTGGTTTGAGTTCCAGTTCTGCCAATAACTATGTGGCTATGTAATCTTTGCCAAAACTTCTAACTTTCCCAGACTCATTCATAAGATGTGAAACAACACCTGCTGCCCAAGATCATTGTGAGTTGCAAATAAAACCTCTTATGTTCAGTGAAATCACGCATGTCAACACACCCATTGGCTAGATACCAACTCCATGTGGATGAAGGTTGGTGGTAGGTGTTATTATGTTGTTATTATTTAGCATTGAATTTGTAATTACTCTACCAAGGGAAAATAGCAATAGATAAGCAAAATGTAGTATATTCATACAATAGAATATTATCCAGCCATAAGGAAGAATGGAGTCCTAATATAGCCTACAGTATGGATAAGCCTTGAAAACATTGTGATGAGTAAAAGAAACTACACAAAAGATATTACATTACTCAATTCATATAAAATGTCTAAAATAGGCAAACTTGTAAAGACAGAAAGTAGATTAATGGTTGCCTAGGCCTGGGAGAAATGGAGGGATTGGGAGTGATAGATAAGGGGTATGGTGTTTCTTTCTGCAGTAATGAAAATGTTGTAAAGTTGATTGTGGTGACGGTTACACAACTCTGAAGACACTAAAAACGATTGAAGAGACACTTTAAATGGGTTAATTGGTACAGAATTATCTATACTAATGAAAGGGTAATATGCAAATGGTTGGGATACCCTCACAAGTAATGACCAATCAGCGGGCTGCATGTGCAGTAGACACAGGTGGGCAGGAACTTGTGTCACCCTGTCACAATCCATCACCAGGAGGCCTGGGGCCCAGTGGAGGCCTCTGTGCAGTGAGGCCTGGGGGTCCTGGGACTCTGTGTGGCATGGAGGTGGGGCCCCAGCTCTGGCCTACCTTTTTGGAGTGATGGATCATGGAGCTCCCACACTGTGACAGGGCACAGGCCAAGCTGGGGGACCGCCCCCCACTGAGTGCATGAATTTTGAGAATTGGGCTACTAGTATCTTAATAAATCTACTACCTGAAAAATAGCAGCAACTGGAATTATCAAAGGGTTCTTAACATGAAACAGTATCTTTCTCTCTTTGTACTCATTAAAGATATTTGGGTCTCTCTATTGACAAGAATAGTTATGAGCACTTGTAAAATGGCAGGTATTGCACTAAGCATATTATAAGCATTCTCTGTTTCATCCTCACAACGCAGGTTTTTGTTCCTGTTTTAGAGATATGTAACCAAAGCTCAGAGAGGTTAAGCAACTTCCTCTAGATCACACAGTTAGTGCATTGCCATAAGCCTCCATCTTACCAGTTACTTCCTCATGTTTGAGAGCATGTTGAAATCTCTTGAACTCTATTCTGTTTCTATGAGCTCTCGTTAAGTTTAAATGCTTAATCTTATTTAAATGTTTACCATGTAATTTATGGTTAGGGAAGAAAATCAGAATCTACCTTTTGAAGAGAAAAAATTACTTTAGAAAGGCATAAACTTGGTATCAGCAACTCCCTCTGACTTTACTGGCAGGAGCATGTTTTGATCTTGAGAGCATGCCTGCAAGGTGTGCATGTCTCAGTCTTTCTTTTTGTAACCACCTCATTAGAAAACCAGAGCTTTAGCCAGACATGACTTAAAGCCTACTGTATGTGTGTACCTGTTTTCAGAGGCAAAAGGAAGGTGAGTTCAGTTGATTAATTCTGGAGAGCAGTTTAACATTTTTGTAAGATTTTGGGGGCTTGATGTGGTTTTGTGATGTGCTTAGCATGAATACAAAAGGCTACACACAACACGAATCCCCAGTTTCTCCACTCTCTCGCAATTGCTTTCCCCTTTGAGGCAGCGTTAGAGGCTACTTTCCAGCAGGGCCACCAGAATAGATTAATTTTGTCATTACCCTTTCTCAGTTTCTGCCTTTGACCAGACAAAAGAGGTTAATTGTGTGCCATTTCTCAAGAGAATGAGGTATCAGCATTTTAATTCCTGATATTTTATGAATTGTGGGCAGCTAATTAAAACTTAAAGATTAGAGGAGCTATTTTGGCTAACAGGCCATTTGCAGGATTGTGAAATGAAGAGAACAAAGGGTTGTCTTTTCTTTTTATTCCTACAGTTTAAATGAAACTTCGTGCTGAAATAGAGCCTTGAATTGCTGTACACACTGAGTATTCATTGTATTGATTTTAATTTTAATTTTGTAGCAAGCGGTGCAATATATGGAAGCAATTGAGGGGTTAATATTGGGATTACTGGGAATCTTAACTAGCAAGATTTGTGTTTGGAGGCTCCATTTGACCCTACTTGACTTCTGAGAGACATCTTAAAGTCAGATAGGAACCACTTACAGATTCTATTAGATGTTCTTAATTACCATCTTAGAATTCAATACGTATTTAGATTTTTCTCTTCTGTTCTCCCTGGCAATTAACTGTTTGAGTTGCTACATAATAGATTAAAAGACCTGCCACAAGCATTGGGATTTTTCTTGGTTCATTTATTACCTGGTTGACTTTTAGGCTGTCCCATTTCTTTGGACACCACTTAAACCAAAACCATCAAGGACCCACAACTTGGGATGTGAATAAGGAAGTTACTGGCCTCTACACTACTTTGTACATTTTTTTTTAAAAGGCACATCGCCAACTGATGCACTTCCCACAGAAATGCCACTTGGAGAATCAAGCACAGATGGATTTCAGCTCATACCCACCTCCTTGATTATTCTGAGCAGAATTCTGAGCAGAGCAGAACCAGTTGACAGAGAATGTGGCCATGATTCAAGCAGCCTTTTCCACCCATTTCTTAGTCATGTGTCTCATATGCTTCTTGGTGTAAAATAATTACTTTTTTCTGAGATGGGATTAGGTTAGATGAGATCTGAGTAACTATCCCCATGCAAACACCTTGGGTACAAAACCAGGCCTCCCTTGATCATCTTTTATATCCCCAAGTACCTAGCTTTTTCCTTCCATCTAAAATTGAATAAGTACCAACTAGGACCCAGTGACTGTTCTAGGTGTTGGATGTTCACAAGGAAAGAGACAGCAATACTCTAGATGCTTTAGAAATTACCCTCTGATAAGATGCACTAAACGACCACACAAATACTTAACAATTGTCACCTCCTTATGTGCTGTGAAGGTAAAGTATAGGGAGAATATAACTAGCAAATATGACTGAAACAAAGAGGTCAGAGAAGGTTTCTTAGAAAAGATGACATTTACAATGAAACTTGAAAGCAAGAAATAATCAGCCTGGGGGGTGGGGTAGGGATGGAGTAAAAGAGAAAGGACACTCCTCCAAACAGGAGTGTGGGCCAAGACTCAAGTTGGAAAGAATTTGGTGCACTCTAAGAATTGAAATAAGGCCAACAAGACAGAAGCCTAAGGATTAAGGAGAAGCATGAGGTGAGATAAAACTGCAGAGAGAAGAGGCCACATCCTAGGGGATGTGGGAGTTCATACTAAGGGTTTGGGATCTTATTTTATGAGGAACTGATCTCTATTCAGATATTCAGGTTTAAGCAAAGACATAGAATGATCAAACTTATATTTGAAACAATAATTCTGGTCATGAAAAATGAGACACCTGAAAGAGAGCAAGAACGGATGTGGGATATTTGTGCAGAGGCCCAATTCAGGCTACGAATGATGGTGAAAAGAACATCAGTGAAAGTAGAGAAAAGTGATAAGCTTTGAGAAACCATCAGAAACTAAATCACTTGGCGATAGACTGGCAAGGGGATGAAGGAGAAAAGTGCCGAGGATAATGCCCAGGTGTCTGATATTAGTGCCATTTCCTAAACTGTGGAACATAGAGAAGTAGGCTTGCAGAGTGAGAGCTTCAGATCAGTTTTAAACACATTGGACTTAAAGTGCCTGCATGACCTCCAAGTTAGGTTGGCAATTGTACTGGACTAGAGGCCCGGTGCATGAAATTCATGCATGGAGGAAGGGGGTTCCATCAGCACAGCCTGCACCCTTTCTAATTTGGGATCCCTTGGGGGATGTCCAACTGCCAGTTTTGGCTCAATCACAAACTGGCAGTCATATATCTCTCTCAAAATCTGGACCTCTGGCTCTAACTTCTCCATTCCTCTGCCAGCTTGATCATCCCTAACCACTTCTTCCTGCCAGTCTGATCACCCCTAACTTCCCCTCCCCCCTCCCACCAGCTTGATTGTCCCATTCAGCTTGCTGGTCATTCATTTGGTCATCCTTCTCTAACCCCCCTGCCAGCCTGGTTTCCCCAAGCAGCCTGCTGGTGAATCATTTGGTCGTAACTCACTAATCCCCTGCCAGCTTTGTCGCCACATGCAGCCTGCTGTTAGCTTGTTACTGTGAGGGCATTGTGACCAATTTGCATATTACCCTTTTATTAGTATAGATACGTATGCTGCCTTCTATAACCCTTGAACCTAGTCAATTTTTCCCACACATTATCACATTAATTTGTCTAAAATACAACTCTGATGACCTTAATCCTATCCCCAAACCTCTCAAGCTCTTTAGTACATCTACACCCCTCTGCCTCACAAGGCCATCTATACTATTCCTAGGTCTCTACTAGAATCTTCATCCTCCCCCTCACACCCTCTACTTCAGTCACACTGAACATCTTAAAAGCACCAGCCTTTGTCATTTACTTGCCTTTTGCTGTGTTCTTCCCTTTGCTTATTTAGTCCCTGCTCTGCCTGGTTAACCCCTATCCATTTTTCACAAGTAAGCACAGCCTCTCCTGACACTGCCCTGAAGTCTGGGTCACGCCCCTGCCTCCTCTTGGGCTGCTGTAGTCCTGGAACACAAAGAATCTTCCAGTGACTCAAGCCAGTCAAAGAATCTCAACAAGTGACCTCCAGGGAGCTGGCCGCTAATTTTGCTGACCTCATCCAGACTCTGCAGTCAGGAAACAAGAAGGTATGGTGCAGATAGCTTGAATTCATATGTGGTGAGCCCCATCCACCTCTCCTGTTTTTGGTGGTCTGGCTTGAGCACTAAGTTTGTCACAAAGTTTATACTTGACCAGATAAGGGCTGAGCAGGGTCATCAGGGAGACAAGTTCACAAAGGTAGATTTTCCAAATTTTAGACATCATGTAGGGTCCCTTTGGGATTCCCATGACTCACACATCAATCTACTAGTTGTCTAAGTCAGTCTCTTATCCCCAAAAACCTATTCAGTTTGCTTCTCCACACTGAACATATTAACTAAGTTAGAGCTATGTCACTGGGCGCAAGTGGCTGCAAATTTTCATTTCTCAAAGGGTCTGATCCAGTGGCAAAGTGGAAGCACAGACTTCATTCTGAAGTTTCTTGGCTGGAGGAGACTTTCAAGGGCCTCTAATTTAAGTACCAATCTCCTGGTTTCATCCCTCTTCGAGCATTGGTCCTCCAGGACCAGGGGTTCACTGAGTCCTCAGGCAGCCTCACCTGTAATTGGATATCTGGGTTAGAAAGTTTCTTGATAATGAGCTGAAATTGCTCTCTCTAAACTTCCCTTTCAGACCACACACTCCAGTTCTAATCTCTCTTTCTCAAAACAGCCCTTCACATTTTTAAAGATGGCTTTCATGTTTGCCCTGAGTCTTTCTCCTCCAGTTGGAAAATTCTCTAATTTAAAACACATCAAGCTGAAAATTCCATGTTTGTGACATTGACAATCATTATACAATTTGACATGTTTTTTTTCCTCCTTTCCTTCTTTTATTACTTCCCTTCCTCCTGCCCTTCCCTACTTTCCCTTCTTTCCTCCATGCCAATGTTAATAGAATGATCCAATTTAAGAGATAAATAAAAGGCAATTGATCAAATAGACCCAGTGTGCATTTATCTAAAGCCAGAAATTATTAGCCAGTGTTTGCTGCATCATCTGTGCTGACTTCACAGGGCTATTGAAGGATTAAAGAAAATAATTCATAAAGTGGTCTTCTCAGTGCCTGATATATAAGAAGAATAAAATGTTAGTTATCATGACAAATAATTAAGGTACTATTAGACAGCTTCTATCACTAACATAATACATATAATGGTTGGAGAGTGATCATTTTTTTCTCATATCATTATGAAATGTACCATGCTATGCATGTTCTGGACATATTTTCAGATAAATGAGGTTTGACTATGTAAGTCATGGGAAAATGTAAAAACATGACTAAAGAGCAGCATATTTGCATCTTGATGTGCATGTATTTTTTGCTAATGAGTTGAATGAGCAATTTCTTCTAATGTTAATGACATGAAGGACAGAGACTAAAACCTGTAGACTCTTGACTCTATAAAGTTAGAAAGGATTAATTAAAACTGAGCTAATGTTTTATAAGGGTTTAAATAAAAATAGTCAATATAGCAGAAACACAAACTCCACCTGTTGTTCAAAAGCAAGATGTCCTTTGATATGGGTTGATTAAAATCTACCAAGGAGAGACTCTTTTGTAGCTTAGATCAAAGGTTTATATCCATTAACTTGTGGTGTGAGGCTGAAAGACCATCAGAACTCCAAACTTAGAATATCAGGTGGAGTTTTTATTTTTAAACTTTGTATTTTGAAATAACTTTAGATCAGCAAAGAAGTTGTAAAAAAGAGTAGAGAGAATTTTGCATACCCTTCATCCCAACTTAACCATAGCTTGCTATCTTATATAACCATAGTCTAATTTTCAAAATCAATAAATTATTGAGACAATGATATGAACTAATTTAGAGACCTTATTTGAATTTTACCAGTGTCCCTGATGTTCCTTTTCTGATCCCATATGGCATTTAATTGTCATGTCTCCTTGGTCTGCTTTTATCTGTGAAAATCCTTTCTTTGTCTTCCATGACTTTGAACTTGTGAATATTACTGCTCAATACAATGCCCTTATTTTTCATATAAAGAAACCAAGACCCAGTAACATAATAGTAAAACTGTCAATGTGCATCTATCTGAGTTTCTTTCTTTTTAAATTTATCTTTATTGTTGAAAGTATTATAGATGTCCCCCTTTTTCCTCATTGATCCCCTCCATCCTGCACCCCCCAGGCCTTCACCTCATATTATCTGTGCCTATGGTTATGCATATCTGTATACAAGTTCTTAGGTTAATCTCTTCTTTTCCTCTGCCCCCCCTTTCCTCTGTGATTTGTCAGTCTATTTCATGCTTCTATGCCTCTGGATCTATTTTGTTCATCAGTTTATTTTGTTATTTAGATTCTATATATGAGTGATTCTATATATGTGATACTTGTCTTTCTCTGACTGGCTTATTTCACTTAGCATAATACCTTCTAGGTCCATCCATAATGTCCATGATGAGACCTCACTCTTTTTTATGGCTGAGTAACATTTCATTGTATATATGTACTATCAATTTTTAATTTCTCCGTCTATTAATGGGCACTTGGGCTGCTTCCATAGAGTGGTTGTTGTAAATAGTGCTGCAATGACCATAGGGATGCATATATTATTTTAATTTAGGAAAACATCATTTTTAAATTTAAAAGAGATTTTAGAATAATGGAGACCAAACTCCAACTCTTCTTATTTTCCAAATTAAAAAAAAAAAGACTTAGTAAAATAATGGGAGAACATTCATGCCAAGAACTCTAAACCACCATCCCAAATCCTTTGTTCTTTCCTCAAGACTGAACCAGAGCACACAGGATAACAAAGAGTATTTCTGTAAAAAAGAAAAAAGGGATAATTTTTTAATAAACATTTTCTAAACATTTTGGTTTCCTGAATTTCATCAAACTGAACTGAACACTCTTTGTGTTCCTAATGTGTGCTAGGGTACAACGATGAATGAAGCACAACCTTAGTTCTGATACAACATAGAGACTATGGGAAGATATACAGGCGAATACACAGTTTGATGAGAAAAAGTTATAAGGGAGTTATGTATAAAGTACCTCAGATACAAAGGGATGAAGCCAAGGCAAGTCACTTTTGATTATTTTTCACATAGAGCATCTCTTTGGCATGTCACAAATGTTGCATTAGAAATCCGTAGCAGTAATTTTCACATTGGTGCTCATGGGCATTCTGAGTGGGATAGTCTTGGCTTTTGCCTATTGAATTTCAGTAACAAGACCCCCGCCCCCAATCAAAAATAAATCCCCAGCACCGCTGGGTGTGCACTGTGTTAGTTGGGAACCCTTGTATTAGTTAACAGACAAGCATCCACTTGCAAGAAAACTGCTAAACTCACTTGAGAAACAAACAAAAGCAGAATGGTGCTTTCCAAACAGTGTTTGAAACATTGAAAATAGAGTGTCCATTTGGAACAGATGATGTTGGCTGATGATTCATTACATTAGCCAAACACAAGTATGACATTCTATAAAAATAGCAAAGGTTGCACCGCTTACACTAGCACCTTATTCATTCAACACCTCACAAATCTGACTTTGGATTTGGATAAACTAATGTTTATTTTTGCTTTGACTTTTATAATGAGTTCACCAAGGAAAGACATAAACAAACAAGATAGAAAGAAAATATCTACCCCACTTATGCATACTCTGCACCACCCATTTTACAGGCAAAACACAAACGTGTAGCTAATGACTCTAATTGTTAAAATCAGGGCCTCCATTTGATAATTATGTGAGTAATTTTAAAAAAGAGAATGATTTCCTAGGGTGGCCATAACAAATGACCACAAGCTAGGTGGTTTATACCAATAGAAAGTTATTTCCTTACAGTTGTCTGAGATCAAGGTGTAGGCAGGCTGCACCCTCTCTGGAGGCACTAGTGGAGAGTCCCTCCTCATCTCTTCCAGCTTCCGGTGGTTCTAGTCTCTTCCTCCCCAGACTTTCCTTCTTCCATTTGCTACATCAGCCATGTTACAATGACTTGTCTCAGGGTCCTATGCTTGGGACACTCTACCTTGCTCCTCAGCCCCCTAGTTTTGGTGTTTTTGCTGTGTCCCTACAGCTCTGTCACTTTGTCTATCTCACTGTGTCCATGTGCCATGTATGCAGGAGCCATGGTTTTCTTCTTCCTCATTATTCTGAGTCTGATGTTTAGTGCAGTGTCTGGCATACAGCAGGTGTTTAATAAACAGTTTTTAATAAATGTTTCAATAGTTCTTCAGTGAATGAATTAAGAAGAAAATGAAAGAAGGAAGGAATAAAGGTAGGAAGGAAGGAACGAAGGGCAGACAGAGGATAGAAAGGTCATTGTATTTTCTACGTGCCAACTTGTATGCTAGGTGTGCTAACTTGTTTAATTTTCCCAACAACTGATCAGATATGTATGAAAAACACCTTCTTCATTTTATAGGTGGTGAAAATAGAAGCTCAGAGAGATAAACATGCCCAGACAGCTTTAATTCTTCTTGGAACAATTATTTCAAAAGAAAGAAACTAAAAATCTGCGTGAAGTTGGCAGTGGTAGAAAAAACTGGAAGAAGAGCCACCAAGTATTCATGGGTTATCTCTGAGTGGTGGATTGTGTTAATAAGTTTTTGTGCTAGATTATTGGAATGATTTTTTGGTATTTTTAATTTTTAAATTAAAGTTGACATTCACTGTTATTTTAAACAGTGCATGAATTCATGCACAAGTAGGGTCCCTAGGCCTGGCTGGCGATCAGGGTTGATCAGGGCTCTCTCATACAGTCCCAATCGGGGCCAGGCTGATAGGGGCCTGCTGGCAGGGGGAGGGACCGTGGGAGGTTGGCTATGGGAGTGCACTGACCACAAGGGGCAGCTCCTGTGTTGAATATATGCCCTCTGGTGGTCAGTGTGCACCATAGCAACCGGTCAACCAGTCATTCCTGGTTGTTTAGTTGTAATGGTCGCTCAGGCTTTTATATATATATATAGATTAGTTTCAGGTGTACAGCATGGTGGTTAGAATTTATATAATGTATGAAGTGATCACCGTGATAACTCTGGTATCCAGTTGGCACCATAAATAATTATTACAATATTATTGACTATATTCCTTATTGATTGATTTTTCAAATGAAAATGTATTTAAAAAGTGAAAGCTAGCCGTGTTTTGGGCTGGAGCACAGTGGAAGTATAATCACCTTCTATGACAAGGGCAAAGATCGAGTACCCAGGATGGACCATGGCTGGAAGATGGGGGTAGTTTAATATTCTCCATGGCTTGGAGCTTGAGGTTAGATCCAGGGGTCCAATGATTTCTAATTGCATTTTTTTTGTTTGTGATGTAAAATTGAAATAATGTTTTGCCATTGATGGCACACCTTATATATTTGTCTAGTAAGACTCAGAGATGTAAAAAAAAAAAAATCAGAGATCTTCTGTGTATTTGAAGTTAGGCAGGTCTAATCCATGCAGCCAATTTTGATTTTGAAGAGAATCATTTGAACATTCTGAAGAGAATATGATTCTCTCTGTTATCCTGCCATCAGCAGCCAGCTTTTAGTACTTCAGAGGGGAAAAAAAAAATCCTCCCTCAGTGCTCTTACTTCTTCTGAATGGGGATACATATCTTCAGGCTTTTAGTTGTCTTTATGCTAAATTTTATTCAGGAGCATAAATGCACAGCTCCCAAAGATTTTCTGTTTGGCTCTACTGTATTTATTTATGTTGCTTTGACAATTTTAATTGTAAGATTGAACAGAAAATCAGCAGAGTCCCTGTGTTATGCTGGGCCTACCTGCTTCTCTCACTGATGGATTGAGGAGGGCACTTGGTATCTGTAGGGTTGGTTTTCTGTACCTTTTATATACCAACAGTCTTTGAAACACCAACCTTGGGGGATCGGACTCATCCAACATTATTCCCTTCCAGAGAAGAAAGGAGACTTATGATTCTGTTTTGCTGTGGTCCTCAAGCCTATATTTTATTCCTGAGGAGAGTAGCTCTAATTGAGACCTCTAAAAGGTAGCCTTTTCTTACAATTTTGAATTTTTTTCTATTGAAAAGTATAGACAGGTATATTAGTCAGAGTTCTTTAGAGAAACAAAACCAATAAGATGTGTGTGTGTGGTGTGTGTGTGTGTGTGTGTGTGTGTGTGTGTGTGTGTGTGTGAGAGAGAGAGAGAGAGAGAGAGAGAGAGAGAGAGAGAGAGAGATGTTAAGAAATTGGCTCATGTGATTGTGGGGTTGCCATGTCTAAAACCTGCAGGGTGGGGCCAGCAGGCTGGAGACCCAGGGAAGAGCTGATGTTGCACTTCAAGTCCAAAGGCCATCTGCTGGTAGAATTTCTTATTGCTCGGGGAAGATCAGTCTTTGTTCTTTTAAAGCCTTCAACTGATTGGATGAAGCCCACCACATTATAATATACTTTACTCAAAGTCCACTGATTTAAATGTTAATTTTATCCAAAAAACACCCTCACAGAAATATCCAAAATAATGTTTGACCAATTATTTGGGCACCCAGTCAAGTTGACACATAAAATTAATTATGACAATAGGTCTTTCAGACTGGAGAGCAATTATGAGCGACAACTCAGTGCTATACCCAACATGTTCCTTGTGGGTCTTGAAGTAGGACTAAGATTTGAGTGGGGACAGGGAAGTGTACTGATATATAATTGAGATACAATAAACTGCACATATTTCAAGGTAAAATTGAAACAATTGCCTAAATCAAGGTCATAAATAGTAGATAGTAGATTTATTAAATACTATCTCCCAAAGGTTCCTTATACCCATTTGTAACCGTATCCTCAAACTTATACCTGCCACCATGTCCCTAGGAAAATATTGTGATTTCTGTGACTTGAGATTAGCTTGCATTTTCTAAGTTTATAGAAATGGAATCCTCAGTATGAACCCTTTTGTTTGGCTTCTTTCATTCAGCATAAGCAGGGCAGGCATTTACCTGGAATCTGTAGAAACTTAGACTTCAACTACTGACAAGTCTTCTGATAATAGTAACTGATAATATGGAGTGAGAAGTTGCCCTACTATCAAATATCTCCTCATCAAATATTGTCTTATGTACTATCAATATATATAAAAGCCAAAGTGACCATCACAACCAAAACAACCAGATGACTGAACAGGCTATGTGGGTGACCAGGATAGCAGGGGGCTTAGTGAGGGACTACCAAACAACTGAGCAGTGGCTGCGAGGAGTGACCAGGCTGGCAGGGAAAGGAGTGAGGGGTAACTAAACGACAGAACAGCAGGCCGTGTGGGGTGACTAGGCTGGCAGAAGGGTGTTGGTCAGTTAGGGATGACCAGGTTGGCAGGGGGAGGCAGTGAGGGGTGACCATGCTGGTAGAGGAGGGTAGGGAAGGGTGACCAGGCTGGCAGGGCGGGGAGCAGTTGGGGATGACCCAGCCAGCAGGGAGGGCAGTAAAGGAAGACCAGGCCAGCGGTAGGAGGGAGTTAGGGGCAACCAGGTCAGTGGGGGGGGGGGGGCGGGGGGAGTTGGGGGTGACCAGGTCGGCAGGGGGGTAGCTAGAGGTGATCAGGCAGGCAGGCAGGTAATCAGTTAGGAGCCATTGATCCTGGATTGTGAGAGGGATGTCCTAAACCTGCAGTTGGACATCCCTGAGGGGTCCAGGATTGGAGAGTGTGCAGGCTGGGTTGAGGGGACTCCCCCCCCCCTCTGTGCATGTATTTCATGCACCAGGCCTCTAGTATTAGTATAAAAAGAGTCCAAGCTGTTTTTTTCCTTTAGAGTAATGCTTCAAGAGTCATACAGACATGAACCATTTTACAATCTGATACAATGAACCTTCCCAGCCCCGTGGGCCTCTGGATACTAACACTCTCTCTGACTGCCATGTTTTGATATGACTGACATGGTTTTGACTGAGTGAAACTCTCAGCCTTCCTATTCTCTGTACTTCAATAACTGCAAACTATGGGAAAGTCTTCGGCATATAATTAAATGGAGGATAAAAGTAGATTATGAAATGGTATATACTCTAATTCCAATTTTATTAAAAAGACCATGGGAGGAATGAATAATTACATTTACCTGGAATGATAAACAGCAATAGATTAATTAGAATTATTTCTCGATGGTGAGAATTTGAGTGATTCAAAATTTTCTTCATACTTTTCTGTTTCTTAAATGGTCTAAAATGAATGTGTGTATTGTTATTAGAAGATAAATAATAGTATGGTGATTATAAGAGGAAAGGGGGATTGTGGGAGGTAGAAGAGGGCAAAGGGAGATAAATGGTGATGGAAGGAGACTTGGCTTGGGAGGCGAACAAACAATACAATATACAGATGGTGTATTATAGAATTGTATTCCTGAAACCTACATAATTTTATTAACCAATATCATCCCAATAAATTCAATGAAAAAAGAGTAGTGTGAAAAAATTTATATTAAAGCTTAAATTTGGGCTTTTGATTTGTGAGAAATTATTAAGTTATTTAGAATAGTTCCCGCCTTAGAACTAACTTGAACCCTACAGCAATGATAGTTATTGCTTGTCATTCATCATTCACCCCTTGCTTTGCTTCCAAATCTTTTGTAGAAAAACCTCTCCCCTGGTTCCTGTTGGGGGAGTGCTCCAAACTACTTCTGGTTTGGGACAACCCAATTCAAATCCATGCTTGCTCAAATAAACTCTTAAAAATTATAATATAATTCAGTTTATCTTTTAACATTCCTTACAATAGCCATAGCAAACTAATATACCATTTGTGCAATCTTGGGCAGCTCAGATAAATTCTATGAGTTCAAATTTACTCAGTAGAAATTGAAGACATATAGGAAGGTTTATTTTGTTTTAAAAAATATGTTTTACTTTAAAAAAATATATTTTATTGATTTTTCACATAGAGGAAGGGAGAGAGATAGAAAGTCAGAAACATCGATCAGCTGCCTCTTGCACATCCCCTGCTGGAGATGTGCCACTGTACATGCCCTTGACCGGGAATCGAACCTGGGACCTTTCAGTCCGCAGGCTGACACTCTATCCACTGAGCCAAACCGGTTTTGGCATGTTTTACTTTTTAACTTTTCACCCTGCATAGTTCCCAGTACCCAAATACACCATGACTTTGCTTGCTCACTTACAGCTATATATTTCTTATTTTTCTTATACTAAAACACTTTTTAGAAATAAAAAATTTATAATAGTAAAATTTACATTTAGTAAGCAACTGTTTGCCCTAACTTTTATGAACACATTCCTTTTCTATAGCTTATAAAATGAATGGAAAGTTTAGAGTTATTCTTTTGGGCCATGTGTCCGTGTGTGTGTGTGTGTGTGTGTGTGTGTGTGTGTGGTCTATTAAAAGTAACCAATTAGGTCCTGGCCAAGTAACTCAGTTTTTTTAGAGCATCACCCTGATAAGCCAAGGTTTTGGGTTTGATCCCTGGTCAGGGCACATATAAGAATCAAACAATGAATGCATAAATACATGGAACAACAAATCGATGTCTCTGTTTCTCTGTCAAATCAATAAATAAAAAGTTAAAAATAATTGAATCAGTGCAGATGAGATTGAATGAGAAAAGATCATTTTTAATGAGAGTATCAGACACACATAATTGTTAGATGCTTTTGACAGCAAACCTATATAATAAAAGAGTAATATGCAAACTGACTATATCTCTGCTACACCCACCAGCCATGTCCACAGCCAATCAAGAGTGAGCATGCAAATTAACCCAACCAAGATGGCTGCAGCCTGGAGCTAGCAGGAGGCTTGGGTTTTCCAGGCAATGGAGGAAGCCAAAATTCTCACACACCCTGGATGGCCATGCCTCCACTCAAGGCTACAAAGTTTCAATTATAGAAGATAAATAAATCCCAACAAAAATGGCTGCAACCATGGAGCAAGCAGGAGGCTTGGCTCTGTTCAAGGCTACAAAGTATCAATTATGGAAGATAAATAAATTTCAGATACCAGGGCCTCTGCTTGGGTCATTGGGGGAGGGGGGATGTGGCCAGCCTGCAAACCACCATAGACCCCTCACCCAGTCTGCCCCACATCTCAAGGGAACCCCTACACTGATCTGGGACACCCTTCAGGGCAAACCAGCCAGCCCCCACCATGCATCAGTCCTCTATCCTATCTAATAAAAGAGTAATATGAAAATTGACCATTACTCCAATACACAAGATGGCTGCCATGTGGTCAAAAATGACTGCCCCCATGTGGACACAAGATGGCCACCACAAGATGGCCAACAGGGGAGGGCGGTTGGGAGGGACCAGACCTGGAAAGGAGGGCAGTTGCGGGTGACCAGGCCAGCAGAGGAGGGAAGTTAGGAGGGACCAGGTCTGCAAGGGAGAGCAGTTGGGAACGATCAAGCCTGCAGGGGAGGGCAGTTAAGGGCAAGCAGGCTGGCAGGGGAGAAGTTAGGCATCAATCAAGCTGGCAGGGGAGTGGTTAGGGTTAATAAGGCTGTCAGGCAGAAGTGGTTAGGGGCAATCAGGAAGGCAGGCTGGCGAGCAGTTGGGAGCCAGCAGTCCTGGATTATGAGAGGGATGTCTGCCGGCCCGTTTAGGTCCGATCCAATATGATCGGGCCTAAATGGGCAGTTGGACATCCCTCAAGAAGTCCCATATTAGAGAGGGTGCAGGCTGGGCTGAGGGACAACCCCCCATGCACAAATTTTGTGTACTGGGCCTCTAGTTATAAAATAATGAGCATCAGATTTAGGTCAAGTATTTTTTTAAGAAGATTTATTTTGTTATTATTATTTTTAAAATATATCTTATTGATTTTTTTACAGAGAGAAAGAGAGAGGGATAGAGAGTTAGAAACATCAATGAGAGAAACATCAATCAGCTGCCTCCTATACACCTCCTACTGGGGATCTCCCTGCAACCAAGGTACATACTCTTGACCGGAATCAAACCTGGGACCTTTCCAGTCTGCAGGCTGATGCTCTATTCACTGAGCCAAATGAGTTAGGGCTATTTTATTATTTTTAACTAGAGGCCTGGTGCATAAAATTCGTGTATGGCGCGGGGGGATGTTCCTTAGCCCAGCCTGCATCCTCTCCAATCTGGGACCCCTTGAGGGCAGTCGGACATTCTTCTCACAATCCAAAACTGTTGTCTCCAAACTGCTCACCTGCCTGCCTCCCTGATTGCCCCTAACTGCTTCTGCCTGCTAGCCTGATCACCCCCTAACCACTACCCTGCCAGCCTGATTGATTTTTAACTGCTCCTTTGCCAGCCTATTTGACCCCAACTTCCCTCCTCTGCTGACCTGGTCACCCCTAACTGCCCTCCCTTGCAGGCCTGGTCCCTCCCAACTGCCCTCCCCTGTTGGCCTGATTGCCCACAACTGCCCTCCATTGCAGGGCCTGGAACCTCCCAATTGCCCTCCCCTGCTGGCCGTCTTGTGGAGGCCATCCTGTGTACACATTGGGACAGGATCTTAGATCACATGGGGGCAGCCATCTTGTGTGTTGGAGTGATGGTCAATCTGCAAATTACTCTTTTATTAGATAGGATGGAGGACTGGTGCATGGGTGGGGGCCAGCTGGTTTGCCCTGAATAGTGTCTCAGATCAGGGTGGTGGTTCCCTTGGGGTGAGGGGTGGCCTGGGGGAGGGGCCTGTGGAGGTTTGCAGGCTGGCCATGCTCCCTAGCAACCCAAGTGGAGGCCCTGAGATCTGGGATTAATCTATGTCTACAATTGAAACTTTGTAGCCTGGAGTGGAGCCAAGCTTTCTGCTCATTCTGTGGCAGCAGCCATTTCTGTTTGAAACTTTGTAGCCTAGAGTGGAGGCCTACGCCAGCAACAGCAGGCGGAAAGCTTGGCTTTCTCTATTGTCAGGGAAACCCAAGCCTTTGTTCTCTCCAGCTCAGTGGCTGCTGCCATTTTTTTAGGTTCTATAATTGAAACTTTGTAGCATTGAGTGGAGGCCTCAGCCAGCAACAGCAGGCGAAAAGCTTGGCTTCCTCTGTTGCTGGAGAAACCCAAGCCTCCCTCCTGCTCTCAGTGGTGGCAGCCATCTTGGTTGGGGTTTATTTGAATAATCTGCTCCTGATTGGCTGGTGGGTGTGGCTGTGGGCATGGCTTGTGGGTGTAGCAAAGGTATGGTCCAATTTGCATATTACTCTTTTATTAGATAGGATGATATAATTTATTTTGATCAGCTCTTGAAATTAATAAAAGTAGTTTCAAATCCAATTTACTTGTAGTTTCTGTTACTTATTTAAGCTTTGCCCACACAAATATTTATTATCACTAATGGTGGGAAAACTTAAGTTCCAAGGCTAAGAAAATAGCATACCTAAAAAATCATTATTTAATTAATTTTGCACCATCTAAGAAAGAACAGTTCTTTTCATTTCTGGGTAGTAATATTGCATTATTGGTAAGCATATTTCCCATATGCTGAAGTTAGAAGCACTGATTTAGAATGAAAAACATTGTAAAAGGACTTTATAATTAGCTTTTTGGTTTAGATGTGTGCATATGAATAAGTATGAATGTGTGGATGTTCATGTGTGTATTAATTAATAAGTCCTGAAACAAATATTCAGTGAGAATTTTTCAGTGTCCTAGTGGGATCATCCAATCCCTTCCTGGTTGTCCATTGAAATAGAGGCAGTAAGGGCCATTGATTAAGAAGGTAATGATTCTCCAAACAAACACAAAATGACATAAAATCATTGGTCTGGCCTAGACCAATGATTTGCCAGTGTAGGAATTAGAAAGGCTGAGAGTGACATTGATGGATTATTTTATGGAAATAATGATAATTACAATCACTCTTTGTTGAGCACCTACTAAGTATCAGGTTCTACTAGGCAATTTATATAAAGTGCGGTATTTAATCTTTATAGTTAAATGTTATATCAGATTTACAGATGAGGAAACTTAGGCTAGGAGAGAATAACCACAGTGTCCAAGGTAAGAGCAGGGTCAAGATCAATAAGACAAATCTGTGTTGTGCCAAAGCCATAGTACTCTTACTGCTTGCAAATTTTCTCCCACTCTTTCTAATGTCATCCTCACAAGTACTCACCAGTCTAAAAAATTTAACTTAAAACTTTATATTTATGATTAAAAAATAACTACTAAGTGTCATGGTTCAAAATTCAATATGTATAAAAAAAATAGAATAAGAACAAGTCTCCTTTCCTCTCTGGTTCCCCTGTCCTTTAGGCCCACTTT